>KE159277.1:0-13072 GCA_000411055.1 Leavenworthia alabamica | reverse complement strand
TCAACGGCTACGAATGAATGATTTAGAAGCATCTCAGCCGTCCATCTCATCTCAGGATCTTTAACGAAACACTTTTTTTCCTTGTTCAGACAACTCCTCTGGAATCTTCGGCAACTCATCGCCAACACCAATACGTATCAAAAGCGACATGAAGTGTGATCCTTCTTCAACACTCCATGCTGTTTTACCACTAAACATTTCAACTACAGCACATCCTAACGCCCACACGTCAACAGCTGATCCATACTCGTTTTCATTAACAGATTCCGGGGCCATATATAACGGTGTCCCTCTAATCCCTACACCTTCTTTAGACGGCGTTAAAACTCCGTCAACTTTCCTCGCCAATCCGGAATCCGCTATCTTAACAGCGCTGTCGCCAAATAACAGAATATTCCCGAGTTTTATATCGCAGTGAGCGAATCCTTTAGCGTGGATGTGACAGGAGATTGTATGGGTTCGGACTACCTAAGGATGTTTTTTTCATATGGTATAGTGGGCTTTAATATATGATAATGTATCAGACCCATGTAATAATAATATCAATATTATATGAGGCCAATGATAAAATTACTAAATATGGTAATTTGCTTTCTGTACAACTTTTGGTTCATAAATAAATAGTATAATATACTAGTAAGAGAATAGAATTTTACATTTTCAAATGAATAACCATTAAATTAAGACTGCATAATCTCGCACGTTAAAAGCAGTGCATAGTTATAACTTTATAATAATTGTGTAATATATTTAAACGTTAACACTTCAAGTTAAACGGATGAATTATTATTCACTCTTGAAACCTAACTAGATGTCTGAAAGCGAAACATCTATTATTTTGATTTAGAGTTTAATATTTACTATTTGGATTTAGTATTTATTATTTAGATTTTAGAATTTTGATTTAAAAATTAGAATTTAATATTTAAAATTATAGTTTATTATATAGTGTTTGAATTTAATATTTATTGTTTAGGATTAATATAATTTTGTCAAAATAAAATTTAATTTTTAATTTTGTTAAATTATTAATGATAATTTTGTTCTAAATTAATTTTGCTGATATTTATGGAATTTAAATTAAATTTAATGTAATTTAAGAGAATTGCCCAATTTTAAATATTTAATATAGTTTTTAGTATTATATATTATTCAATGCTCTTTTTTATACTCTTTTCTTCTATGTCTCTCCAATCTCTCTTTTTATGAGGATAAATTCTCATGTTCTTTGTGACAGGATAAAGTTCATGCACCCTTCTTTAATTATTGCTATTATTATACTATATTTATATAAATATATGAATTTTACTATTTCTAGGTTTTTTATTAAAGAAATTACTTTTTCTTCAAATTTATATACAAACTTCATAAACAATACTCACAAACTTAATAATGTCAACTTCATTACAATACTGGAATAATTAATCCAACTAAATTGTAATCAAGAACACAAAGAAATAAATAATGGTCCTGTAAAGATAATTATAACAATTTTAATTTTAATATGTGAAAGAACTAAAAATGTAATATTACATGACCTTTTTAGTCTTATAATTATAACAATTTTAATTTTAATATGTGAAAGAATTAAGACAAACAAATGGGTGATGTGATAACGATTTGTTTTTAATAAAAAAAAAAAGTTTTGCCAAATAAGGAAATTAGATCTTTTATTGGATTATTTTATTTTTGTTTCTTTGTTTTTAATAGTTTTATTTTTGGGTATTTGGTACATTCTTTGACTCTTGTTTTTAAAAGCCCATGACCTATTCATGTCCCTTATGCTATATTAAATGTATCAATTTATATATGTTCTAGTGCACCTCACAAGATCATATGTAAAATGTTATATATTTTGTTTTCATATTATTGAATAAACGTAAAAATTTCAATGAAGTTAAATGGTAAAGTTGGTAGATCATTTAGTTATCTTTTTCTTTATTTCACCCTAATAAATATTTTTCTAATTTTATTTCAAGAATTTAGTTATTAAAAAAATAAAGATTAAACTGCAATTTTTTTTTAAATATATACATTAAAAAAGTACAACAATAAATAAACTGATTATAACAAAATTGGATTAAAATTTTTAAGCCCATCAAGATACCCCTTTCTTTTTATAGAGTTTTAGTTGGGCTTTTATTAACCTTTTGTTTCGGTCCTGAGAACAGAAAGGCCCATCATCAAAAAGCCCATCACTGAAAGCCGTTATATAATCTCTCTCACGAGTCTCATACTCGTTTTGGTGAAGAAAACGATGGCCGAAGGTTTTGGGTATGTAGGTTACTCTGGAGTTCCGTACCCGATTTGGCTCTCTTCTCCGTCTTCGAATCCTCCAGCTTCTGCACCACTGTTTCTATCAAACAATCCTGTTGAATCCTCTGATCCAACTCAAGGAGTGTTTGATCCGATGATGCACCGTGGCTCTTATCAACTATCGTCACTTGATTGGTCGTATAACCCATCGTTTCGTGAAACTACTCCAGTTTCATCGTTTTACGATCACACAACTCGACCTGGTACAATTCGATTGCCCTTTTTCAAACAAATTTTGAGTTTAATGATACTGATGATGGTTTCAAACTCTTGATTTAAGGCTAGATCGATAGGCTTTGATCTTCATAGCTAACTCGGTTTTATAATTCTCAACTCAGTCATGTTTGTTTTTGATTATGTAAATGTTTAGTATATTGATATGATAATGATCTTGTGGAACTGAAAGGATCATGAGTTTAGTGTTTATGTGATCATTGGTTTTTGTGTGTGTTGCAGGTCATTATGGTCCCAGGGGTGAAGGTGCTTATGGAGATATGTTATCACCGAGTCGATTTTACTCTTCAAGGGAATCATCATCTGGATTTGCTTCACTTCCTATAGAGAATTTCATAGAGAGGCAACATCTGAACTTTTTGCCTACCTCAGCTACCTTACCTCCTGTTGCTTCTTATGCTGAGATGGTAAATAGAAATTCTCAGGACCCATACTTTACGCCGATCGTGTCTTCTGGTGGTTATGTTTCTAGCAATGCTCTTGCTATTAATGCGCAACTTCCTGGATTTTACTTTCCTGGCTCAGATAGACCTGAAACCATGAGTGTTGTCCATGGTTCTCATGTGGAGCCTTACGAATGTGTTACAGATAGTAATCTGTCTTTTCCAATGCCGAATTTGAATACACAAGCTTTCTTTGGTGGAAGTCAGAATGGGATTCATGTCGGAGATGGAAGATCATTCTCGAGTAACAGTGATGTTCGTAGTCAGGTGCCTGAGAATTTAATAGGAGCCCAATCCAGCCTGCATGGTTCGTCTGTTGAACCAGTTAACTCCAATGTGTTGCTTGGATCTTGTGAAGCCACAGGTCATATCAAGCCTTTACCTGAGAATCCGGATCTTCGCGATCAGATAGCTGGCTCACCAAGTTCAAGAAGTCCCCGGTCTTCTAACCTACCACCATTTATTATCAAGTCTGCAGGTTCATTGTTTAAGGATACACAAGAAGGTAGTGGTGTCTCTTCCCTTTGCCAGAGGCCATATACTTTGGTTGCTGACAGTGGGAATGGTGTTTCTGAGAGCTCCCTGAAGAATGCGATCACGGGATCTTCTGAGCGACCTTCAGCTCCCATGATATTTTCTGTAGGAAGTGAATCACAAGGTACAATGAAAGCGAATAATGAGAATGCCGAATCAGCTGTCATCTGTAAACCTCCTTTCGAAGGTAGTAATAATCAACCTGGTGAAGAACATATGTCTGATAAGAAGACAACGTTGTCAACATATATGGGTATCAACTGGAGCACGAGATCGAATGTCTCAACTGTCCGATCACCTGAAAAGCATACATATGATCAAGGAGATTCTCCATCCTCGTTTTCTTCTCCAAGAGTTTCATCCGTAGTTAACGCCATGCATAATCTATCCGAAGTGCTTGTTTATGAATGCTTTAACAATGGGAACTGGCTGAAGCTAGAACAACTTGAGAACCTTGATAAAGTAGTAGATAATCTCACCAAATGCTTAAAGAAGATAACCAATAACAAGATAATTGCAGAGGAAGGATCACTTCCAATACAAGCTATCCGTGTTTCCTGTCCAGACGAGGTTAATCTTAATGAGGTATGTGATTCAGTTTGAGCACTACTTGTGATGACTAGATTTTTCACGGGAGCTTGGTTTGTGTTAAGTTCCAAACCTATTTGTTTATTTTTAATAGAATGAAACACATTGCTTGTTCTTGTTAGTTGCTTAACTGTACCCTTTCAGGCCCCAAAGGTAGATGCTAAGGAATTTCAGGGGTTTAATGTCAAGCCACTAGACAGCTTTGGCAATAAAGAGCTTGTTGATAAGAATGAGATGACTCAGGTATTGTACTTAACTAGTAATTTTTGTTGTCCATCATTTTTGAACTCTTGCTTACTGAATCTTAACGATGCAGAGTATTAAGAACATACTTGCTTCCAACTTCCCTGATGGTGAAGAAAAACACCCTGAAACTCTCTTGTACAAGAATCTCTGGCTTGAAACTGAAGCTGCATTATGTTCTTCAACCTTCATGGCTCGGTACAATCGGATCAAGAACGATATTGGTAATCTCAAATTGCACGATGGAGGTTGGTAACTTTCAAACTCACCGTCTCCTTTGTGTTATTATTATTGACTATTGCTGCATTGCAAGACCATTTTCTCCATAGTCCTGTCATAGATGACCTAACTGTTTATGGTTTTTTTTCAGAGATCTCTGCAGATGCATCAATCTTGATGCAGGAACCTTCTCTTAACCCCCAGAACTCGGTTCCCATCATGAACAATGCAGAGCAGGAAACAACTGAATCAGTCATTAAAAACAGAAGCTACTCTGAGAACAATGCAGTAACAATGAGTCAAGATGAGCCACAAAGCTCCAGATTCAACTCAGACGCTGTAGATGAAGCACTCTCACTCATGTCCAGAAGCTTTACGGATGGTTTAGAACAGACCAAGTGTGATGCTGCAACCTCTGGAAAGCAGGAGGAGTCTCCTGAGGACAAACATCAGGAAACAAATCACAAACTCAAGTCTCAGAACTGTCTAGATTCAGACATTGATGTTATAGACAGGTTTAAGATTCTGAAGCAGCTAGAAACAAATCGTAAACTCAAGTCTCAAAACTCCACAGAGATCAAAGATCGTGACGAAGAGGAGAGTCTAGAAGCATGGGAGATGGCTAATATTGATAAAAGCAGCCATGTGAGTGATGTTATGAATAGATTCCAGATACTGAAACAAAGGGAAGCTGAACAATTGCAGAAATCTCTCAACAACTTGGATAAAGATACAGATTCTGACAATGTCCAGACAAGTAACAAAACAAAACTGGGTGATCATCTCGGGTCAGATTTGATGGTAAGAAATTCTCAGATAGAGACATGTGGTGAAACATCTGCATCTGATGAAGGCAATGAGAGTCTGACTTGGGATTGGGAACATGTACTCAAGGATGATGAGTAGTGGAACTTCATTGGTCAGTAAGTTTATTAATAATTTTATGAAAGCTTTGTTAGTATAAATAAAATATAAATATAAAGGATTTATGAAACAACATATGAAAATGGTTGTGTATGATAAGGGATGATGCTGCGTGGAATGTTATTATTATTTGGTGATTTTTCTAAATTTGGTTTAATTTTAGTTTTAGGTAGAAGCAGTGAATCACAATTTTTAACCGCAATAATTAAACAAAATTATTATTTAATAATTCAATTGAATTAAAAATTATATTATATTTTAGAGAAATAACATAAAACATAACAATATTATATTAATTAATAAAAAATTATGTAAATTTCTTTCCTAAATATATCACAAAGTATTAATATATTATGGATTTGAATAATTTACTAACTCAAAATCTTCAAATGTAATTTCATTTATCGAGTATTGAACTAGTTATGTTATGGTAAGACTATTATAATTTTATATATATATTAAACAAGTGTTATAAAATAATCTATAAACTTATTTGACTTTGCTTATTGTACAGCGTCAAAATGTATGTCTACGTGAAAACTATACAACAATAGAAATATGTTTATTTTTTTTCAATCACAACATACAATATTTTATGAGTTTTACAAATTA
The DNA here is from genome assembly GCA_000411055.1 of Leavenworthia alabamica. Taxonomy (NCBI): domain Eukaryota; kingdom Viridiplantae; phylum Streptophyta; class Magnoliopsida; order Brassicales; family Brassicaceae; genus Leavenworthia; species Leavenworthia alabamica. Next base: position 6,959 of record KE159277.1, on the reverse strand, counting down.
TAAATTACAAAAAGCAACTTTGAAAATTCTTCAAATGTAAAAGATCCTAATTGTGTATTATAAAATGAGTTTGGAAAGTTCTTTGTTAATACTAATGTTCTTAATATAGTTTTTAAATGCTAGTTTGACCATTGATTAGTGATTACTACTTATTTTTAGAAAACTATATCGAATCTTTTAATAACATGATTAAACATTTTTTTTATTATTAAACAATTTAATCTAAAAAATAAAATAAAAAGCTTTATTTTTCTGATGCAAATTATGATGATTTTACTACAAATTTACAAGTTGATAATTTCCTATTTACCTTTGTTAAATAATATAATATGTGTAAAATAACATATAAGTAACAAAATATTAAAATAAATTTAAATAAATATCAACAAAATTTATAATTTTTTAATCAGTAATGTTTAAAATAACTGATAAACTATACAAATGAGAAAGAGGAAGCTTCCTCAGAAAGCACATAAAGTAAAAATGAGATAAAGTCACTCATGAGGAAGATATAATAAAAAACTATTATTAATTTTGAAGAAGAAAAGTATAAAATTGTAAATTATTTAATTGGTGCAAAAAAAGTAAATTATTAAATTATTTCCTTGTACTCAAAACTATTCATCTCCTTCCATTTTTTCCAAGTTAAGTTGAGCTCTCTCTCAATTTATATCTGTGAGTTCGTACGTTGTTGTTCTCTAATCTTTTGTAAGATTCGAACTTTTTTGGTCCGATCATGGCTGTACCTGAGAATGCTGGTGTGAAAGTGGACTCTTCTACTCAGAATTTAGACAACAACAACACAGCCACAGAGACAAAGCCGCCACCACCATGTCCTAAATCTGATTCGTCAGCTACTGCCGATTTGACTCCAGAAACTGATGATCTGACCAATGAGACTCACCAAATGAGTCAGAGGGAGACCACAAATGGGTTTAACACAAATGAGACGAAATCAGAGAATGGTGAGGGAGATAACAATGGAGTGAGTCTCATCAAACAATTGAGTGAAGTATCGTTTTCTAAGCTTAATCCGAGGGCTAAAGAGTTTGTTCCTAATGGAGTTTCTGGAAATGGATTCAGAGGTTTTACTAACAATTTTTCAGTGCCACCTAACCTTGAAAGGGTATAATTATTCATCATCAACCTTAAGCATTCTCATTGAATTATGATCTCTGTGTTTGATGGACTGGCTTGGTTCTTCGTTTGATGTATAGATCATTAGATTGTGATAATACAGTGAGGTACAAAGAGAATTTGTTGGTATAAAGTTAGAAACTTTTGTATGTGTTTTGTTTATAAAGTTTCAAGCTTTACGAATTCGAGTTTTGAAGTTTCTTTTCAGGTTTTAATTAGAAACTACACATTTTGTTATATCTAGTAATTGACAACTTGTTACAGAGAAGGAGTTTTAGCCAAGGAAGAAGACAAAAGATGAACAAAAGAACAAGCTTAGCTCAAAAGGAAGATGTAATCAAAAGAACTGTATATGTCTCTGACGTCGACCAACAGGTAAAAAAAGAACATCTCTTTCTCATACATGAATCCATTTAGTAGCCAATGCTTCTCTTAATTGGTTTTTGTTTATAGTTTTCTGAAGAGAACCTCGCAAGTATCTTTATTAACTGTGGACAGGTTCTTAAACTAATCTTTGCTAAGTTTCAAAATGTTTTGAATATCTATCGTAACTCAGTTTTTCGTATCGAAAAGGTTGTTGATTGTCGTGTATGCGGTGATCCTAACTCTATCCTTCGTTTCGCTTTCATTGAATTCACCAGTGAAGGTAAGTTAACTTTGTAAGTTAACCTTTGTTTAACTAGATAAGAGTTTCTTATGTTGTTACAGAGGGAGCTAAGACAGCTTTGAGCATGTCTGGAACTATACTTGGTCTTTACCCTCTTAAAGTTCTTCCTTCGAAAACCGCTATTGCACCTGTTAATCCAACTTTTCTTCCAAGAGTAAGTTCACATAATCATTGATTCATGGCTAAACTATATTGGTTTAGGGCTTGATTGGTTCTCCCGCTATCACCTACAAATGCTCCTGTTTTTTAACTGTTAAACCACTCGTTCAAACCGCTTAATGGACATATCTCGATCGTAATGTTGCTTTCTTTCTCTCAGTCTGAGGATGAGCGTGAGATGTGCTTGAGGACTGTTTACTGTACTAACATTGACAAGCGGGTAAACTCGGTTTCCATTTACCATTTCTTCATTCACTAAGAACTTATCTTTTTGTTTCTTAAATTTGTAGACAACTCAAACTGACTTGAAATGCTTCTTTGAAATGCTTTGCGGACAAGTAAGGATTTTGGTTTTTGTAATGAAAATGAATGTATTGTTTTTAAGCTTTTCGATATGTGTTTATATATTCCTCTACACATCTTCTTGTTTAGGTTTATCGTCTAAGGCTTGGAGACATACACCATCAAACCCGCATTGCTTTTGTTGAGTTTGCAATGGTAAGTTTCGCCGCCTAAGTTTCATATTTGTCAATGGAGATTAATACTTTTGCTCTGTTCTCTTAGGCTGAAAGTGCCATTGCTGCTCTTAACTGTAGTGGGTTTCTCTTAGGCTCACTCCCAATAAGGTAAAGATTTTAACATATTATTAACTTATTAACCAAATTTGTATTGATTTATTTGTGTTTTTTGAAGGGTAAGTCCATCAAAGACACCAGTAAGACCAAGCTTTCCTCAGGCTGAGCGGCGTAGTGTAGTTATCGCGAAAACTCGCAATGGAATTGTTCAAAAAATATAGAAACAAAAAGAGAGACGGAGAAAGAAGAAGATGAAGATGATGAAGATGAAGAAGAAGAAGGTACTTGAGGCGTTTTGTATTTTATTATAATTGAAACTCTCTTAGTCATAGAGCTTGCTTGCTTGCCCTGTATCTTTAAACTATTCAAGGCTCCAATAACTCTAAACAATTGCTTGACCTGGACTAAGTTCGGCCGGTCACAAAGCGTACCAAAGAAGAAATCAAATCAAACCGGTTTAGATAACAACGAACCAAAATTAAAATCGGTTAGAAAGCGATTGTCATTTCACAAAGATAATACGCAATAGCAAGATTAGTAACTAGGATTTACAATACTAAGATAACCGGATCGGTCATAAGCTGCAGATTTAACCGATGACGATTATTAATATTTTATTTTATATAACGTATTGACCAGGATTATTAATTTTATATTACCAATTTAGACTTCTTCAATGTTAAAAATAACGTGACTATTTCGATGTCAAACATATAAAAAGTCCACAATTTGGACAAAACCAGTGGTTTAATGCCAATTAAACCGGTTAATTACACATCTTCCGTTATTATTTTTTAAATTTTTAAATTTAATTCATTTTTTCCTCATCGATCGTTACAACCATTTTTTTTTGGTTTGATCTCTGAAGCTCTAGTTAGCTTCCTCACCGTTCGATGCTTAGACTTTTACACGATCAATAAAATTTGACTTTTCAACAATCCGGCAACGATGGGTCATTGTTACAGTCGGAACATTTCAACCGTCGACGATAACGACGATATCCCCGCCGGAGTCGTTCGATTTCAAAGACAAACTTCAATTCTCGAGTCTCCGGTTTNTATCTCCATCTCCGGCTGGAACTCCGGGAAGAAAGTTTAAATGGCCTTTCCCGCCTCCTTCACCTGCAAAACCAATAATGGCAGCATTGAGACGAAGACGAGTTACAACACCACAGCCTAGAGATGGTCCGATCCCTGAGGAGAGTGAAGACTTTGATCAAGATCACGATCACGGCAGAGCCAGTGGAAGCGGAGGAGGAATGAGAGAGAGGTTAGATAAGAACTTCGGATTTGCTAATAACGTTGAAGCTACATATGAACTTGGTCATGAAATTGGTCGAGGCCATTTTGGTTATACTTGTTGGGCTAAAGCAAAGAAAGGTAAGATCAAAGGTCAAAGTGTAGCAGTCAAAATCATCTGTAAATCTCAGGTTTGTGTCTGATTTTGGAACATGTAATGATGATCAGATATGTTCTTGTGTTGATGCAATATGTCAAAAAATGATATGTGAATTTAGATGACATCAGCTTTATCCATTGAAGATGTTCGTAGAGAAGTTAAATTGCTGAAAGCTTTGTCTGGACATAGACATATGGTTAAGTTCTATGATGTATTTGAGGATGAAGATAATGTCTATGTTGTTATGGAGTAAGTATGTCTCTTTCATGTTTCATATGACTCAATCAAAATTGTGTTTAGGAAATTAGTTGACTTTGGAAATTGACTTTCAATATGATTCTAGGTTATGTGAAGGTGGAGAGCTATTGGATAGGATTTTGGCTAGGTAATATAAGAGTCTGATGGACCAAATATGTTCTACTGATCTTTGTCTAAAAATATCGAGATCTATGGTTAGAAAAACTCAGTCATAATCTACTGTATATATCTTACAGCAGAGGTGGTCGATACCCGGAAGCAGATGCTAAACGTGTTCTTGTTCAGATTTTATCTGCAACTGCTTTTTTCCATCTTCAAGGTGTCGTGCATCGTGATCTGAAGCCAGAGGTACACATTCTGCTACCACCATTGTCAATATCATAACTCAGTTGTTGTTTATTACTTAACCAAATCTTTATACTCTGTGTTCTGTATCCAGAATTTTCTCTTTACTAGCAACAATGATGATGCAATACTCAAGGTTATAGATTTTGGCTTGTCTGATTACGCTAGATTCGGTAATTCTTTGCTCTTCTTTCTTATACATGACTCTACTTCTAGTTGTAGGATTTTACTTAGATGCTAAAGATAGAATGTGTTTTGTTTTGGTTAGATCAGCGTCTCAACGATGTGGTAGGAAGTGCTTACTATGTTGCACCTGAAGTACTTCATAAATCTTATAGCACTGAAGCTGATATATGGAGCATTGGTGTCATAGCTTACATATTACTATGTGGAAGTAGACCTTTTTATGGACGAACTGAGTCTTCGATTTTTCGATGTGTGCTTCGTGCGAATCCTAATTTCGAAGATTTGCCTTGGCCTTCCATATCTCCTATTGCTAAAGATTTTGCGAAACGGCTTTTGAACAAAGACCATAGGAAAAGAATGACAGCTGCTCAAGCTTTAAGTTAGTACTTGTTATAAAAATAGAGATATTGATTGGTTTGATGAAATGAAAACATGAATATGATTAAAATTTGCAGCTCATCCATGGCTTCGAGATGAAAACCCTGGTTTGCTTTTGGATTTCTCCATCTACAAATTGGTGAAGTCTTATATTCGTGCATCGCCTTTCAGACAAGCAGCACTTAAGGTAATTATCTAGGTTCTCCCATAAGTCTTTATTGTTTGTTTCATTCGTTGCTTGAGTGTCTTGGATCGTGCCAAGACCATTTTATAGGATTGTAATCACACTTCTCATGTAATACCTAAAAGAAGAAACTCACATGACAATATATTTCAACCTCTTGTTCTTGGTAGAGTTTTGTATATAATGTTTACTTTGATGTCACTTCACTTGTACTAGTCTCTATCCAAAGCTATACCCGAAGATGAACTCGTGTTCCTTAAAGCACAGTTTATGCTCCTGGACCCAGAAGATGGAGTATTGTATCTTCACAATTTTACAACGGTTAGTGAGTTATTTCTATACTTATCTTTCCTAGTCTAGTATGATCCTTGATTAGTAATTCAAAATCTTGTGGTAAGTTTAGGCTTTGAAAAGATATGCTACAGATTCAATGATCGAATCTAGGCTTCCTGATATTTTAAACATGGTACGGACCATCACATCTTTGTTGAGTCCTAACATTTTTCTAGTCTCTACATAATTATATCTTTAATACTCTCTTGATTGAAGATGCAACCCTTAGCTCATAGGAGACTTGATTTTGAAGAGTTTTGTGCGGCTACGGTTAGTGTTTATCAACTCGAGGCTCTTGAAGAATGGGAACAGATCGCAACTACAGCGTTCAACCACTTTGAATGTGAAGGAAGCCGAGCCATTTCAGTTCAAGAACTCGCCGAGGTATATAGGGACTTTAATATATATAACTGATATATGTAAAATCTTTATATAGATCTCGGGTTTGCGCATATGCAGGAGATGGGTTTAGGACCAAATGCATATCCTATATTCAAGGATTGGATCCGGAGTTCGGATGGGAAGCTGAATTTGTTAGGCTATGCCAAGTTCTTGCATGGTGTGACCGTTCGAAGTTCGAGTTCCAGACCAACTTAACCCTCAAAGCATAAAGTTATTACACTCTTGAGTCAAGACAAACATGAACTGGAGAAAAATACCACTTTTGTATTAACCATTTTGTTTATTCAATAACCACTCCAACCCAAATAAACAAACAAAAATGTTTGTATTTGTATTATTTTGTCTTGTTTAATTTTCAGTTTGTATAGGAGGAACTGGCTCTTGTTTTATTTCTTCAAACCACTATGATAAATTGAGGTCAATAAAACTAATATAATCATTTTTCTTTGGTAACCATACAATATATAATAGGAGCGTTCTTTATTTGTTTAGCTGCTCAACATCAACATCTTAGTAACACAATAAGAATAATGTATATTATCAAATGGCAATTTTTGAATTACATAAATATAATAGTTAATAAACACTATTCAAATGCTTAGTTAACGACTTTGTAGGTAAAAGGATCACAAAAATTAAGTATGTTAAATGAGAGTAAATATATAAAATTACATATTTTTTAATAGAAAAATATTATTTAAAAATTATATTGCATGAAATAGGTAACGAGTGTACGGAAACGGAAATGCATAAAAGTGTAGAAACGATTTAAAGAATAAAAAAGTGGGAGCGGATTGGAAGTATATGTATATATACATATATATAAGTAAATATTTATTATATTAAAATATAAATTATTTTAATATAATTAATATAATAAATATTAAAATTTAAATAACTTTATTAATTTTTATTTTAAAATATATCAAATAATTTT
>KE159272.1:105004-134457 GCA_000411055.1 Leavenworthia alabamica | reverse complement strand
GACAGGTCAGAAACGCCCCACGGCGTTTGAGGTAGCGGCTAAGCGCAATTAAAGCGGTGGCGATAAAGGTTAAACGCCGGTAGATTGAGAGTGTCTTTTTTTGGTTTTGCGGTGGAGGCGTGATCGATCAGAATCACATGCACCCTTCCTTTGCCTTCCTTTAGTTCTTTCTATTTAATTTTCTTAAAATTTATACATTACAATATTTTAGATCGACTGTTCGTAAAAGATCTGTTGGATTATGTGAAATTATATTATATAATAAATATTATCTTTACCTATATATATAATTGTGAAATTATACATTTTATTCGATTCAGTTGTATTAAAATATCAAAATATGATGACACATTATATTGAACAACTCAGATGACAAAGCAAGGCATTAGGGTGTAATTATTTTAATACAACATTAAAATGTCCCAAACATGATTGGTTCTTAACATTATGAAGCTACATAATTTAGTAACTTTTATGATGTTTTGACTTGTGAGTCATTAGATTTAGATCTCCACTTATGTAGGATAACAGTATAACAACCCAACACAGACAAAATTAATTATACAAGTAGTATATTAAAAAGTTTATAATATGTTGAAGCTTAATTTCTTTTGGTGTATATCATTAAGGATCATACATAATTAAAGAAAGCCTCTATATCCATTGGCTTGAAACCAACATACACTAATATTGCATATATATTAATATCTGTCTTACTTATACATGTAAAATGTTTGATTGTTTTAACAAAGTGTCTCTGTGTATTACCAAATCCAACAGAAACATATGAACAGTCTTTCAAAATCAGAGGCGCAAACAAGAGCCTTTTGTGTTTGTTTTGTTGTCTGTAAGTTTCTATCAGTTCAGTTCCAGCTTCTCCTTGGCCTGAAAAGACGGATACAAGCAGTGAGAAAACATGCTGAATAAAGTTGATAGTTTATCACTAAATCTATATAGATAGAAGTAATACTTGCGGTTCTTCTGCTGCGTCCTCCAGTAACAAGCAAGAGCCCCAAATGCACAGCTGGCTATGGCTATTGCCAATGCAGCTCCAATCGGTACAACCAGAGGGTTGGTGGTTACTGTCAAGTCTTCAGTGGCTGAGACGCTCTCTTCTTTGCTACTGATAACACTCTTTTCCTTGTAAAGCTTAGGCCCATAGTAGTTCTTCAAGAATTCGTAGACATTGTCGTCGTCCCATTCTATGTTTTTCTGATTACTCGAGATATAGCATGATGGACAAAGCTCCTTTGGTGGCCATATGATCTTGGGGAACTTGGGGTCACTTGTCTGGAGAGAAGCTTCATCTTTCATGAGTCTCTCGTTCACCTTGTTGTGTGTGCTCCACACCCACAAGACAAAATCACGTGCCTTTTTAAAAGGAGTTTTGACGCTGTTCATGGAAACACATGGTTTAGACGAGTCCTCCATGATTGCTGCAACAGTGGACTAATCAATTTTTGTTTACCTCAAGCACATGTCGTTGAAATGAAGGCGACATTCATCACACATGAAGAAGTTGTTGATGAAATCACATATTGTTGTGAACACAAACTGACTCTCTCCATCCTCAATCCTCACGGATAATGAATGCATCAGAACCCATAGTCCACAGCTACAGTCAAGCATGAAAGAGATTACTTCAGATACTATAGTGTGGTTAATTGAATTAACAGAGTATTAGAATGAGATTTCCACATTACCTGAATCCCCGAGTATCGTTCCTGCTGCCACGGCAAAACATCTGCCATATAAGAATTTAGGCAATCAGATTTCAAATTTGGGTATAAGAATACTAGAATTGGTTGCAAGCACTCACATAATATCCCTGCGGAACATTCTTTCCGCAAATAGGGAAGTTTCTAAGGGTATCTTTCCTTCCAGATTCTTCATATGAGCATTTTCCAGAAGGGCATAAATCATCGTAGTTCACTAGAATTTCCGCAGATCCTTTCCGGCACCTAACAGATAATATATTCCACACAGTTATACACAGTGAATTTCTAAGAAAACAAAAATGACTTAATTTACCTCCTAGATGGATGGTGTGCAGCTAGAAGCTGGATAAATCTGATAAATGAAGCACTTGTTTCAGATGACTTAATGGCCTGTAGATGTCATGAAACTACTTATTAATTAATAAACTAACAAGGTAATCATACAAATTTCTCTACCTTATGTGCTAAAATTATATCAAAAGCTTCTCCAGTTGCTTCCTCTATGTCATACACAGCCTGAGAAATCTGTGATAAATCAATACCTGTTTGGTCTTAAAAGAAACACTAACTACTGATATCATCGAAGTTAGGTAGAGAGCAGTCTCCAAACCTGTTCATAGTCAGTTATATTCGACAGGACTTGTTCGTTTTCAAATTTCTGATCATCCAAGCGATAAGATCTGCAAAACAAAACAGAGATAAGTAGAATGTATCTAGGGATTTGATATTTGCAAACTAGCTGACGACACAAACCTGCCTATCTGCTTGTTAATCCATTTGAGCAAATGCTCAGCTGTGCGGCCGTCATCAATAACAAGTATCTCACTTTTCTCCTTTTTAGGTTCCCCACTGCCAGAGACAAACTTTGAAGGAGGACCCCAAAAGAGCATTGGATAATGAGAAACAGAGAACTTATCACAGAGCTTTGTATTCGTCTGTACTGACAGAAAAAGTCATATCACATAGACAATTTAGCATCAGAAAATAGTAAACCAACATGATTCATAGAAGAGCATGGAGTAAGTACCTTCATTGCACAATCAACTCTCGTCATCAAAACCATTCCAGGATGTATTGCATCTGGTCCATTGAAGAGCCTTGCGACTTTCTCGTAATGAGGCTGCATAGAGGCAATGATAATACAAACAAGGCTTAGAAGTATATACAAAAAATAAGGCTTTGAAACAGTTATATAATTACCTTGTAGTTTCTACAAGCAGGACACCTAGAATCAAATGGAAACAGAATACACCCAAATTAGTACTGTTGAAAAATATAAAACCTTTGGATTCATTTAGTATCAATGAGTAGAAAGCATAAGAAAATGATGTATAAAGTCAAAATATTTTCAATTAAGAACACTCACACGCTAGATCAAGCACCAAACTTTAGGTGACAACTCAAAAGTCAAGATTATAGTCAAAGCAATCGAATTTAATGGAACTAACCAGTGAGCGAAGAATTCGACGATGGCATACTTGGCAGGAGTCTCTTGAAGAACTGAATCGAAGTTAGTAGTGTTCAATTCAATAGCTCTGTCTTTTTGATCGGCGATATTATCGAGAATCGAGCGCGAGTTCGGGGAAGGGAAAGCTGGTATTACAAGGCCTGCGAACAAAAGCAAGTGTACGAAAGACATCAAATCTGATCGAAGAGTCTTGTTGAATACGAACCCTCTGAGATTTCAAAGTTTTTTGGTTTTTTCTCAATATAGAGAGAGCGGAAGCGATGGTCCACAGAAAGCTTCCCTCCTCTTCCATTGACAAACGAAGAAGCTTTGTCTGATATAGAAGCTCCTGAACGACGACGTCGTTACAGCTCACACCGTTATAGTTCAAAATGGGCTTTCTTCGTATAACGTTTATGGGCCCCTATTGGGCTATCGATCACAGATTAATAATTAATAAAGTTAGAATTTTGATATTTTAATAATTTATTGTAAATTAATAGAATATGTCCATATGTAATAATTTTAAAAAAATTTAAATGTAAATGAGAAATTTTAATGGATGTTAATAGTTTGACTATTCTAATGAAAATAATTTATGTTTAGAATTTTATAGTTTAGAAAAAATTGTAGCTTGACCAAATGTTTACAGCCTTTCTTTATCGCTTTTGCTGATTCTCTAAAAAATGAAAACACTTTAAATATGCCAATAAAATTTCATCTTGTCAGCATCTAACCAGCAGCCAGAATCTACCATTAATTAAAAAGCCAATTATGATTAATTAAAAAGCCAATTATGATTAATTAAAAAGCCAATTATGATTAATTAAAAAGCCAATTATGCTTTATAAGCCATCTCAATCCCTTTACTTTCAACATAGTCTAAATCTGTCATCAGATTTTATAAACTTGCATTCATAGCCACCGAATCATTCGAACACACCACCTACAATATGAAGTTTAGCCGTCCAAAATAGCTAACTGTTCTAACTTTGGGGCGCAATTGTAAATAATGATTAACTTAAAGGACGAAATCTATAAATCCAAAATATTCAGGGGCTTATGTGTTATTCACGGCTTTTCTCTCAACACCTCCAAAAATGAACCAATCGTCTTGCTCCTCTCATTTGCTTCATTAACCCTTTTTGAAAATTTCGAATCTTCATTACCTGAATCTCTTCCACTAATCTTCGCCTGTTTAATCGGAGCTTAGATTTCAAATCGGCTAGGGTTTTTCTTCAATCAATTCCTCTTGTTTCTTCGCCTGCATATCCTTTGCAAAATCAAACTTATTAATGTTAAATAGGACTCAATCAACTACTGGGAGGAGTGTTGCTGTTTAATCCGATCGACGAACTCGGAGCCTATCTTCGTATTATCTTATATTTCCGCTCATCATTAATCGGGTGAAGAAGGAGATGTTAGGAGCTGGATTTCAGTTGACGAGAGGACGACACGATGATAAGCTTTTTTACCCTCAGCAGCGGAGAGATGTCTCTAACGGCCGATCAGCTAATTCCAAGGAATGCAGAAACGAGTCCTCTCCTCAAAAACTCGTTCCTGAGCCGTCCGTTTCGTCGTCGAGTAATCTTAATCGGTTTTTAGACTCGGTCACACCATCCGTGCCGGCCAAGTTTTTATCTAAGGTTTGTTCCTTTATTTCAAGAGAAGATTGTGTTTATTTGTTCAAATGGTTGATGATGACTATCTCTGTAGACATCGTTGCGGGAAAGAGGAGGCGATGATGATGATGATGATTATAAACATGTGCCTTACTTTGTGCTTGGAGATATATGGGATTCATTTGCAGAGTGGAGTGCTTACGGCACAGGAGTACCTCTTGTTTTGAATAACAAGGATAGTGTTATCCAATACTATGTGCCTTCTTTCTCAGCCATTCAAATCTATGCTGATACCAATGCCTTAAATTCATCTCTTAAAGCAAGGTTTGTAGACTCTTAAGCAGCAGCAGCACTGTGTGTGATATGTTTTCTTAATGTTGGCTCTTATATCAGTATATCACTTTCCTATGGCAGGCGGCCTGGTGATTCTAGCGACAGCGATTTCCTTGATTCAAGCAGCAGCGGTAGTGAATCTGAACGGGTTTCAGCTAGACTTGACCATATGTCATTGAGAGATCAACATCAAGAAGATTCATCCAGCGACGATGGTGAAACATTAAGCTCTCAGGGTCGTTTGATATTTGAGTATCTTGAAAGAGACCTTCCATACATTCGCGAACCTTTGGCTGATAAGGTTCGTGTGTTACTTTCTCTACTAGAATCCTAGTCCTGGTTATCTTCAACTTAAACAAAACCACATTGTAAACTCACAAAAATACGGGAACTTGTGTGAGTCTATTGTTCCTCATGACTATTGCCTATCTTGCATTACAGGTCTTTGACCTTGCTGCTCAGTTTCCCGAGCTGAAGACGCTGAGAAGCTGTGACTTACTTCCACCAAGCTGGTTTTCTGTGGCATGGTATTGTTTCCTTGTACTTGGAGTGCAGTTGCTTGCTGCCAATATGCTGTTCATATCTCTGAGGATCCATTATATACTTTGCAGGTACCCAATTTACAGAATACCCACAGGACCGACACTCAAGGACCTGGATGCTTGTTTCTTGACGTATCATTCCCTACACACACCGTTTGGAGGTAAAACAAAACTGTTTTTTTTCTTCTTCCTCTATTTAAACAACAAGCCGTAGAGAAAACTTGCTTAGGAGTTTATCTAATCAGCCATGGTTCAATTCTTACTATCAGCTTGACAACATAACTAGGTGTTTGTTCAGAAGTAAAGTTAGAGATAGTTGCTGCAAAGTTAAATTCTGTTTGAAAGTTAATTGTATGGTAGAGAGATGTATTGACAACATTGGGCTGTTGTAGGTGAAGGCAGTGCAGAATCAATGAACCTTATGCAGACAAGAGAGAGTGAGAAGATGTCATTGCCTGTGTTTGGGCTTGCTTCATACAAGTTCAGAGGTTCTTTATGGACACCTGATGGGAGTTCTGAGCACCAGCTTGTGAACTCTCTATTCGAAGCTGCTGACGAATGGCTGCGTTCTTATCATGTGAGCCACCCAGATTTCCTCTTTTTCTGCCGCCGGTGAGTAGGATTTTAAAAGGAAAAGTGCAAAAAGACATAAACATGTTGTCAGATTCAGGTTTAAAACGAGTTGCTTTGTCTGTAAGTTATATAGATAAACAAATTTTGTATGGTCAGATTTATGTAAGCGTTTTGTTGTATACCCAATCTCATGTTGTATGCAATAGAATCTTTTTGAGTAAATATGAGAATATGTGCATTTTACTATACAGGCTTTAATGGGCCCATTGCTTTCTTAGTTAACCCTAATTTGTAAATATGTTTGATTGTTTCTAAGGAGAAAAACTTGCATAGAGGCACGAAGGCCCATATCAAGCCTAATTAAAAGCCCGTATGCATCGATTTCCTAAATCTTCCTAAAAAGTGGGGACCCACACGGCTGAGAAGGAGACAGGTAAAATAAATAAAGTCAAACCAGACACACCTGTTTTGACCAATGCAAACTGATTGACGTGGCGTTCAATGAGAAGATGGTTTCTCCACAAACAAAACCGTCGACATTTCTTTCAGAGAGTTTTCGACAAAAGGCTTGGAAATTGAAGACAACGCGTCTTTTTCCAGTTTAAGTTTCATTATTGTCTGTTTTAGTCCAAAGTAAGTTTCGATCAACATTGCTGTAAGCGTCTATCTCTCTGTCGTAGCCATACTTTTTTGAAAAGCTTATACGGATCGATGTTACTTGGTTCGTTTTTCTCTTCTCTCAAATTCTGGGGCAATTCTCAGGTAACCCAATCGACTCAACTTGTTCCTTTTTTTTTTAAATTTCTTTCTATTTTTATTTCCTCCTTCGAATTAGAACTGAGCATTTGGATAACCGGACTGAATTTGGGTAAAACTAAATTTTGGGTAAAACTAAATTTAGATATATCTGGTTTGAGAGTAGTATCCAATAGAATAATTTTTTCGGATTCAGTTTCGGTCAGGATTTAAATTGGTTTCAAGCAAAAAAATCATTTAAAAAAATAATTAAATTTAAAATTTTTTACTAAATTTTAACATATATAATTAAAAATTTTAGAATAATTTAATTATTTATATATATAACTAAATTTTGGGTTTTACCGACAATTTGGATTCGGATATGAATTTTAACACCTAAAAAATAATTTTTTGAATTTGAATTTATATTCATGTAGTCTTTTTCGGATCGGATTCAGGTAAAGGTAAATTTTTTTTTGACTAAAGCTACTTCAAATTACCGTTGTAAACTTGGTAAGTTCAAGTCAACGAAAATATTGTTAAATGAAAATGTGCTTAGCACAACGAAGTTGCTGTACAGGACTCGTTAGTTAATAAACTCTATTGCCTTTTACTAATTAGTTCATTTGAGAATGAATTGCATTCCGTTATTACTATCATCCAAACCGGAGATGTCAAACCATAATCCCACACAAGTATTTCTTAAGACATTTATTTATTGCTTTAATCCAATTAAAGGAGTTATCATTGATTGTGTTTTTATATGTGTGTTGTCAGGATGAGGAACATAGAGGAAGGATACAAGAGATAGATCTTGGTGTTCATACAATAAAGAGCCATGGAGGTCGTGTAGCTTCTAAACACAAGCATGATTGGATCATTCTTGTTATCTTGATTGCTATCGAAATCGGCCTTAACCTTATATCTCCTTTCTACCGATACGTGGGAAAAGACATGATGACAGATCTCAAATACCCTTTCAAGGACAACACTGTTCCTATCTGGTCTGTACCAGTCTACGCTGTGTTACTTCCAATCATAGTGTTCGTTTGTTTTTACTTGAAGAGGAGAGATGTGTATGATCTTCACCACAGTATTCTTGGTCTTCTTTTTACTGTTTTGATAACTGGTGTCATCACTGACTCTATCAAAGTTGCCACCGGACGTCCTCGTCCTAACTTCTACTGGCGTTGCTTCCCTGACGGTAAAGAGCTTTATGATGCGTTGGGAGGTGTCATATGCCATGGGAAAGAAGAAGAGGTTAAGGAAGGTCACAAGAGTTTCCCAAGTGGACACACATCATGGTCCTTTGCAGGACTTAGCTTCTTATCACTTTACTTATCTGGTAAAATCAAAGCCTTCAATGGAGAAGGACACGTGGCTAAGCTTTGCCTTGTGTTCTTCCCTCTACTCTCCGCTTGCCTTGTGGGGATATCACGTGTTGATGACTACTGGCACCACTGGCAAGACGTTTTCGCCGGAGCTCTCATTGGCCTCCTTGTGTCTGCCTTTTGCTATCGTCAGTTCTACCCTAACCCTTACCATGAAGAGGGATGGGGTCCCTACGCCTATTTCAAGGCATGCCAAGAACATAGAGATCCATTAAGGACAATGTCTCTACAGATGGATTCAACTTCTATTGAGAACATGGAATCTGGCAATTCCACTGCTCCCCGATGATCCTTATCTTTCATGAGCCATATTATGCTCTTACCTTTTTATTTTTGTAATTATAACATATTTTTATTAAAATTTTGTAAAATATTTTTAACAAAACTTAAAAACATGTTAGGCAAAAATTAATCGATGATAAATCAGTATAATAACTAATAAGATCGATTAAAAAAAATCAGAACGAGATTGCTTTGTCGGATGCCTTGACAGCTAAGCAACCAAATTTTAGAACAGGGGTTGAAACTATACCACAGAAATTTAGATCAGATTTCACAACTCACAAGTTTCACCTACAATTGGCCTTAGAATGGGCCTTATTGGCCCCTTAACTTCCGTAGTCCGATCCTAGGCCCGTTAGCAGCCTTCCGTATTGCTTTATGATTACAGGCCCGTTAAAAGCCCATGATGTGTTACAGATGCTTCCTCTTGCTTGATTCAACGCATCTCAGATACTCCCTGGCGAGATGGAGGAATACCCGGAAGAGCTAAGGACGCCGCCGGTTAGTCTGGTGGCTCTATTTGGATACTCGGAACTACACACGTCCATTACTAAGCATCTCCACTCCCAGCAGCCTCCCATCAATGCTCTAGCCTTTCCTGACTTCTCCCATATCTCTCTCCTCCTTGCTCATGATGATCCGATCATCCGAACCACTTCCGTCAGAGATCCTCTCAGCGTCTCTGATTCTTCTTCTTCTTCTCATATTCCTTCCAGATCCGGTGGTATCTTAAAACGGGACTGGTTGCTTAAGCATCGCACCAAAATCCCTGCAATAGTCGCCGCCTTCTTACCTTCACATCATATCTTCGGCGATCCTACTCAATGGCTACAAGTCTGCTCAGATCTCGATAATCTTAAGTACTTCCTTATTCTCCTCCATTGTTTTAAAATCTCAGATTAACAATTCGATTTCTGCTGCTGCTAGATCTGTAATCCGGCCGAAAAACATCAAACTGGTGGTTATCGTTGTCCAGTCTTCTCCTCAGGGTAGCGTTTTTTTTTTTTTTCTCATTTCTATAAATCTCTTCTCTAGACTCGCCGCTGACTCATTCCCGACTTGTTCTAGAGGAAATTAGCGAAGATCGTCTTGTGGCATTGCGGAAGCGGGCAGAATTGGATTCTAAATACGTGCTCTTCTTCAATCCCACCATAGATTCTGAACTCGCACTCTCTTTCTCCAGGCATGTTTGATGTTTATCTCCTCTTTTCTTGCACCTTGAACAAGAGGCTTTTCCTTGAATACCTTTCAAGTCTCAACACAATATGTTTGCAGAATTGCTTCCGCATTTGCAGAGTTGGCCCTTACTTATTACAGAGAAGAAGGGAAAAGGATCAAAAGTCGAGTTGAGAAACGGAGTTCCACTTCTCTTGATTTGAATGTTCGCTACTGTTTTAAAGTAAGCTTTTTTTCATTACCTTTGCTAAATCAAATCATTTTGTTTCAAAGTATCTGGGAAAAGGAAGGCTCATTTCTCCCAGGACTGCTAGGTCGCTGTATATGCAGAATTTCGTAGAGATTGGGGTGAAGCATTGAAGTTTTATGAAGACGCTTACCATTCCTTGCACGAGGTCCTCTTTTATCACTTTTTATTACCTTTTTGCCACCTTTCTGTCACGCTAATGTATTATCTTTCTACTAGTTAAGAAGTTGCTTGTGATGATGCATATATGGTTTTTGCTTTTTATAAAGTTGTGTATAGTTGTCTACTGTTTCCACACATTTCAATTTTTATGCAAACAGATGATCGGGACGTCAACTAGGTTGCCTCCAATACAACGCTTGGTCGAGATCAAGACCATAGCTGAGCAATTGCATTTCAAGATATCAACACTTTTGTTGCACAGTGGAAAACTTATAGAAGCGGTGACATGGTTTCGTCAACATAAAGCATCATACCAAAAGGCTATTGGATCCACAGAGTTTATATTTCTCCACTGGGAATGGATGAGTAGGCAGTTTATTGTCTTTGCTGAATTGCTGGAGACGAGCTCAGCAACTGTTCAGAACTTTTCATCATTAAACCAAGGAACAGCAGAAATATCTTTGACTGAGTTTGAGTTTTATCCTGCCTATTATTATCAGGTCAGTCAATTTTTCTCTACCTAGCTCATAGTTAGGAGTCTTAGCACGTATCTACACTTGGTGCTGCATCCGGTGTTAATTTTTCCGTGTTTTTTACCATTTTTCTTGAAACAACTCTATATAAACTTGAAGCAAATGTTGGAATTTTCATCATCATGAAAAATTTCTTAGCCCAGTCTTGTGCCAGTACTGTATAATGAAGTATTTATATGTTATTCTTATCCACTGGAAAAAACTTATTTCCCCCGCACAGTTGGCTGCTCAGTACTTGAAGGATAAGAAATCTGCCCTAGAACTATTGTTGTCAGTGTCTGAAACAGCTCAAGGGATTGATTGCAGCTCTTTATCTATTACTCCTTCAGTCTATGTGGGTCAGTTTGCTCAGTTACTTGAGAAGGGAGAAGCTTTTACACTTCAATCGTAAGTTGTACATGATTCACCCGACAAATTTGTGTAAATATTAACTATATTACCCCCTCCCCCCACCCATGACTTATGAGTTTTAACGTGTTTGCAGTATAACAGATGAAGAGTACACAAGATTTACTATCTCAGAAGCTAAGAGATTTCAGGATTCCTTTGAAATTATTGCTTGGCTGAAGAAATCTTATGAATCCTTTACCAACCTTAAAGCCCAGAGGATGGCTGCTCTTTGTGCGTTTGAAGTAGCCCGGGAGTACTATGGCTTAGCTGATCCAAACAACGCAAAATTATTTTTCAATATTGCTGCAAACTTGTATAGACAAGAAGGTTGGGTAGCTTTGCTCTGGGAGGTGTTGGGTTACCTGAGAGAGTGTTCGAGAAACCTTGGTGCTTTAAAAGATTTTATAGAGTTGTCCCTTGAAATGGTTGCACTGCCTGTAACCTCTCATGAAGATTCTGGGAATTTAGGAAACAAAAATTATGGTCCTGGAGGTCCTGCAACTATTTTACGAAGAGAAAGTATACATCGAGAAATTTTTACTCTTGTCTGTAGTAAAGACGAGCTTATATCCGGTACCGGAGAGAGTGGGTTCAAATTATCCCCTGATAATCCTCTTCATCTTGAGATAGATCATGTCAGTCCTCTAAGACCTGTTCTCCTAGTTTCAGTTGCTTTTCACGAACAAATGATCAAGCCTCATGCTTTGTGCTCTATTACATTGTCACTGCTTTCTCATCTACCTCTTCCAGTCGAAATAGATTATCTAGAAGTTCAATTCAACCAATCTTCGAGTAATTTTGTCATCAGGAATTCCCAGAGGCCTCTTTGGGCTTCTGCATCTAACACTGTGCAAAGTGGTAGCCAAGTAGAGGATGAACCGTCGCTTGTTCTTGTGCCAAATAACTGGTTAAGGTTAACATATGCAATCAAATCTGGTTAGTGTGATTTAATTATATGGAAGAAAAGGGCAAACTGGTTTTTCTTGGGTTGCCCTTTGTTCCCAGGATTTGATTGCCTAACTTTTCCTACATTTCTTTGTTTTATCTGCAGAGCAAAGTGGCAAGCTTGAGTGTCTTTCAGTTCTTGCAAAACTTGGAACTTTTTTCACGATCTGTTCAAGAGCGGAGAGTCCTGCTGCAATGGAAGATTTACCTGTCTGGAAGCATGAGAATCGTGTGGAATCTCTACCAACAAAGGACTCAGTTCTTGCAGTATTTGGCCAGAAAGCTATTCAAGTTGAAGAACCTGAACCACAGGTGAATGTCAGTCTAGGTGCCTCTGGTCCCGCCCTAGTTGGAGAAAATTTTACCATGCCTATCACAGTAACATCAATGGATCATGCCGTATACAGTGGTGAATTGAAGATTAATCTAGTTGATATGGGTGGTGGGGGGTTGTTTAGCCCAAGAGAAGCAGAACCGTTCTCAATAGAAAGCCATCATGTTGAAATCTGTGGTATTGATGATGGGGTAGAGGGTAACGATGAATCTGAGTCTGAAACAGGGAACATAAAGAAAATTCAGCAATCTTTTGGGTTGGTTTCTGTTCCAGACTTGAAGAAAGGGGAATCATGGTCGTGCAAACTAGAAATCAAGTGGCATAGACCCAAGCCTGTCATGCTTTTTGTGTCATTGGGTTACTTGCCACGTGACAGTGAAGCCAGTGCCCATAAATTTCATGTACACAAGAGCTTGCAGATTGAAGGGAAGATGCCTCTTTTAATTAGCAATCAGTTTATGTTGCCATATAGAAGGGACCACCTACTCCTCAATAGGATTAAGCCAACCCCTCATTCTGAAGACATGACTTGGCTCCCGCTGAACGAAAAAAGCCTGTTAGTTGTCATTGCTAAAAATAGCACAAAGATAGCGCTGAAACTGGTGTCCATGTCCGTTGCATTTGATGATGAGCAAGGGGAAACGTCATGTTTGATTCAGCAGGGTGGTGGGTGTGAAGATACTCCGGGATCTGCTAATCTTGCCCCAGGGGAAGAGTTCAAAAAGGTTTTCACAGTCATACCCACAATGAAAACTCCAAAGCTTAGTTTGGGATCAGTACATTTACTATGGAAGAGGCAAGGAGGTAACACAACAGAGCCATGTGTTTCAACAAAACACAAACTTCCTGAAGTAAATGTAGATGCATCACCACTAGTAATGACTTTGAATTGTCCTCCATATGCCATTCTTGGAGAACCCTTCACTTACGCTGTTAAAATCTGCAACAAGACACAGTTGCTCCAAGAAGCAAAGTTTGATCTGGCTGATGCACAGAGTTTTGTCATGTCTGGGTCTCACAGCAATACAGTTTCAGTACTCCCTAGGTCGGAACATGTCTTAAGTTATAAAGTAGTGCCTCTGACTTGTGGTCAACAGCAACTCCCGAAGATGACTTTAACATCAATGAGATATTCTGCTGAGTTTCAGCCATCTGCAGTTGCTTCAAGTGTCTTTGTGTTTCCCACAGCGCCACAGGCTGACAAAGTAAACTGTGCTGCCAAGTAGTAAATCCATGCAACATGGGTTTCAAGAGATGTCTGCTATGTTGTTGTTATGTCTCTTTTCATTTTTGGAGAACTCAGACTCGACTATAGGATTTGGATATGCATCTATTTATTGTGGATACGATGTATTTCGAGATTTAGAACACCAAATATTTGTGGCTCTGTTTTCTTTCTCAATGCAAAAGTGTGTTTTTAAAACGATTGGTTATGTTCTAGCAGACAAACATGTATAAGTTAGGTTTTAGGGTTCTAGGAATTTAGGGTTTTAGGGGTGGATCGGACCGGATATGAAATAATCTAATGGCAGAGATTGCATTGTCAAATTGGTCCAGCTAATTGATATGGACTTTCAAAGTAATTGATAAAAGGTCCATAAGGCTTCTAAAAGGCCCTCCAGAAAAAAATCCTTCTCCTTTAAGCACTGTCAACTTCAAGTGGTTAACGTGCACGGTGTATCTTATCGTGCGCGGTGTTTCCTATCGTGCACGGGAAGCAGAAGTAAATTAGAAGAAGCAAAGAAAAAAATCACAACAGAGGGAAAGCTAAATCAGAACTGGCGCATTTTAGCCTTCCGCCATATCCTTCGCTCCTCTCTCCGGTACATGTTTCCTCATGATCTTCTTCTTCGTTGCTCTTTTTTTGATCTAACTCGATTTCGTTGAAACTAAGAAATATGTATTGATCTTTGAGATTTCTTTTAGATTCAATGGCTGCTCCACCTGCTAGAGCCAGAGCCGATTACGATTATCTCATAAAGCTTCTTTTAATTGGAGATAGTGGTATGTAAATCTAAATCTCTTCTATGTTTTTTTCTCGAGATCTAAACACATCTGATCATTATCTATGGATCTATTGTATCAATTCAACCACTATTGAATCTATCTATTTGACTGTGATGTTGCTTAATTTTAGTGTGAATCTCAGAATATAGATTTTGCTTATGATCTCTCTGTAACGTAGGTTTGTTATTTTGTTTTGTTTTTGGTAGGTGTTGGTAAAACTTGTCTTCTTCTACCTTAGAATATAGATTTTGTGTGTGATCTCTCTGTAAGTTATTAGGGTTTGTTTTTGTGTAGGTGTTGGTAAAAGTTGTCTTCTTCTACGTTTCTCTGATGGATCTTTCACTACTAGCTTCATTACTACCATTGGGTTTGTATTCCTCTTCACTACTAAATTAAAACTAAGTTATAGAGTTCATTGAGGTCTCATAGAGTCTTTGTTTCTCTTTCGCCTTGATTTAAAGCATTGACTTTAAGATAAGAACAATTGAGCTTGATGGTAAACGTATCAAGCTTCAGATTTGGGACACAGCTGGTCAAGAACGGTTTCGAACAATCACAACTGGTGAGTTTAAATCCTTTTGAGTTTGATTGCTCAATCAATTACTTAACCAAACTCTCACATTTGCTTTGTTGTATAATTTTATTTTGTTGGTAGGCCTAGGCATTTGGTTCGGTTCTTTGGTTCTTACTTGGAACCGAACCGTATCTGATTTTTGTAAAATATCTGAATGGTTCCTATAAGCCTAGAACCGAATAACCTAACCCGAGCCAAACCGAACCGAGGAACCGAATGAAGTACCGAATATACGAAAATATAATTATATATGTAAATATTAGTTATATTTATACTTGGTATATCTAATTACATTCGAGTATTTCAAAAGATTTTCGGCATTTTCGGATATTTTGGGTATTTTAACCGAAAACCCGAATATAATCAGAATATACCGAAGAACCNATGGCTGCTCCACCTGCTAGAGCCAGAGCCGATTACGATTATCTCATAAAGCTTCTTTTAATTGGAGATAGTGGTATGTAAATCTAAATCTCTTCTATGTTTTTTTCTCGAGATCTAAACACATCTGATCATTATCTATGGATCTATTGTATCAATTCAACCACTATTGAATCTATCTATTTGACTGTGATGTTGCTTAATTTTAGTGTGAATCTCAGAATATAGATTTTGCTTATGATCTCTCTGTAACGTAGGTTTGTTATTTTGTTTTGTTTTTGGTAGGTGTTGGTAAAACTTGTCTTCTTCTACCTTAGAATATAGATTTTGTGTGTGATCTCTCTGTAAGTTATTAGGGTTTGTTTTTGTGTAGGTGTTGGTAAAAGTTGTCTTCTTCTACGTTTCTCTGATGGATCTTTCACTACTAGCTTCATTACTACCATTGGGTTTGTATTCCTCTTCACTACTAAATTAAAACTAAGTTATAGAGTTCATTGAGGTCTCATAGAGTCTTTGTTTCTCTTTCGCCTTGATTTAAAGCATTGACTTTAAGATAAGAACAATTGAGCTTGATGGTAAACGTATCAAGCTTCAGATTTGGGACACAGCTGGTCAAGAACGGTTTCGAACAATCACAACTGGTGAGTTTAAATCCTTTTGAGTTTGATTGCTCAATCAATTACTTAACCAAACTCTCACATTTGCTTTGTTGTATAATTTTATTTTGTTGGTAGGCCTAGGCATTTGGTTCGGTTCTTTGGTTCTTACTTGGAACCGAACCGTATCTGATTTTTGTAAAATATCTGAATGGTTCCTATAAGCCTAGAACCGAATAACCTAACCCGAGCCAAACCGAACCGAGGAACCGAATGAAGTACCGAATATACGAAAATATAATTATATATGTAAATATTAGTTATATTTATACTTGGTATATCTAATTACATTCGAGTATTTCAAAAGATTTTCGGCATTTTCGGATATTTTGGGTATTTTAACCGAAAACCCGAATATAATCAGAATATACCGAAGAACCGAAAACCCAAAGAACTGAACCGAAACCGAACCGAATACCCGAACGCCCAAGCCTACTTGTTGGTTTACTCACCTCTACTTTTGTATTTTTGACAGCTTATTACCGCGGTGCTATGGGCATTTTATTGGTGTATGATGTCACTGATGAATCATCCTTCAACAGTAATATGATTCTTCCATAAACTTACTTAACTGAAATGTTTCATTTCTTTCACACGCACAAGATTCTTAATGTTATTACAGACATTAGGAACTGGATTCGTAATATCGAACAGCATGCTTCAGATAATGTTAACAAGATCTTAGTAGGAAACAAAGCTGACATGGATGAAAGCAAAAGGGTATGAATCATACTAGGCTGGGCATTCGGTTCGGTTTGGGTTGGAAATTCCGATGTTTAGATATTTCGGTTTTCTAAAAAAAGTTCTGATCGGGTTAAAAATTTGTAGTTCGGTTTGGTTCGTTTTTTTTTTTTTGGTTCGGTTTGGTTTTGGGCATAAAAAACATTCCGATCGGTTTTAATTTGTTAAGTTCGGTTCGGTTTTAGAGTAAAAATAGCGATTTATCTCAGTTTTTTGGATTATTTCGATTTGTTTGGTTCAGTTCGGTTTAGGATAAAAATAAAAAAATAAAATAAATTATTTAAACAGAAAAATAAAATAAATTTGGTTCGGTTCAGTTTTCTTTTAATGTAGTTTGGTTCGGTGTTTCTGCCCTGGCCTAAATCATACCACTTTTTTATCCTATTCATTACTGATCCTTGTAATAACAATAGTCTTGTTCCTGGCATATTTTTCAGGCAGTGCCTACAGCAAAAGGTCAAGCTCTTGCTGATGAATACGGAATCAAGTTCTTTGAAACAGTAAGTCTCACATATCTCTCATTACTTACATTGCGTACAAAACTAATCTGTATTTGTGTTGTTGTAGAGTGCTAAGACCAACCTAAACGTTGAAGAAGTTTTCTTCTCAATAGGGAGAGACATTAAGCAGAGGCTTTCCGACACAGACTCGAGAACAGAGGTTAGTTACATATCTCTGTGTTTTGCATTAACAACAGTTTGAAACACATTATTTACATCAGAGGTGGGCAAAATATTCGTTTCAATCAAATATTAAAATTTAGTTTACGTTAAAACCAAAGCAAATATTAAATATTAAAATTTTAGTTGACAATATTCGATTCGATATATTTATATAGATAATTAGATATATTTTTTTATATTAATTATATTTATGGAAGTTATGAAATTTTATTCATCAAATTAATTATGCAAGTATTAAAATATAATAATAAATTAAGAAGAAAGTAGTAATTTTAATTAAATATAGTTATTTTAAGATAAATTTTAATTTTGTAATTTTATTTTTAATTTTATAATTATTTTTAAATTAAAACAAATAAAATAAAATTTTTGCGAATAGTTCGAATTCCGAATCGAAAAATTAGTGATTCGGTCGAAATAAATAGAATTACAAATACCTCTAAAATTCTATATATCCGATTCGTGTATACTTCTAGTTTACATGGTTTATTGTTTAATTTCAGTCTTCAACGATTAAGATAAGTCAAACAGAGCAAGCATCTGGAGCTGGGCAGGCTACAACACAAAAGTCTGCATGTTGTGGTTAGAAGTTAAAAAACAAGTTTCAAATTGAAGTTTAAAAAAAATTTGGGGTGAATTGAAAAAACTAAGATGTTGTTGAGTGATTTTGTAATTTTTTTGTTTTGTGCTAGCATTTTCGATTCGTTCTAATTAGCCCTTCTGATTTGTACGAAGGTAATTGAAACTTTTTATCCTTTTTTTGTTTAGTTATTTTATTAAGGAGTTGAATTGTTATTTTAGGTTATCATTGTTCTCTATATAATCTTCTATTCTTATATTGCTTTTATCTTTAACATTACTTCTAATTTGTAATTAGTCATCTCATTCGATCTAAGATTTTGTAACCTGTTACGTGCGAGAGGGACAAGCGTGGTTGGCACGTGCCTTCGAGAAGTGAACGAATATAAAATCAACAAAGGGTTATTGTACGGAAACTATAGAGAAATGTTTAGAAACAAAACAGAAGAGAGAGTGATGTCATAACTCATACTTATTCCACGCGGTTTGACCTTTCGTAAGTTTTTATCCACAAAGTTTTATCACACATATTCATTTCTCAATAGATAAGCTTCATANATTATATATATATATATATAAACATATAATTATTGAAGTTTACTACACAGACTTAATAAGCCTTTCACTTTAACATTAATATTAGGGTTAAATATTCGGGTAATCGGATCGAACTCAGTAAAACCTATTGCATTTGAGTATATTGTACAAAAAAAAATATGAAAACCAAAATATTTAGCAAAATATAAATATAAATATATTTACATAGATAGACGGGTAAGATAAATTAATCCATAAGAACTATATAATCATGTAAAAACATATGTAATATGTTTATCTCTATAAAATTAAAATACAAATATAAATAGAGAAAATAATCAATAAATTGTTCTTCCCAACTCCAACTTCCAATTAATCGAATCTAAATCCAAATCCAAATCCGAATACATCGTTCTTTTCTCACTACTCGATTTCTTCAAACTCTTCACATCCGAAAACAAAGAGCGTGTAACCAACACACCAGAGACTTTCTCATTCCTATGTCTCCTCATGTGACCTCCAAGAGCTTGTCCCATATGAAAACTCACACCACAAATTAAACAAGGATGAGACGACATCGTTTTGTACTTCTTAGTCGGCGATGATGGATCGTTACCAAGTCTCTTATGGCTAGCACGGTGACCACCCAAAGCTTGGAACGATGAAAACTCTTTAAAACAAGTCTTGCATCTGAAAACATGTCTCTCTTCTAAACCTCTTCCGCCGTCGTCGCATTCGCCAACTCTCGATAATAACATGAGACATTTGGCCGATGTATCCGCAACTTTCTTAATAGTATCACTTCTTGCAACCATGTTTGTGAATTTGAGTGAATGATTTGTAGGGTTTTGTTTTTGTGATGGAGTGATGAGTTCTTTCATATTTATAGTGTAATAAGGTTTAGTAATAACGTATTGTGACTTGTTCCATAAGTAACTTAAAGTAGTATTAAAAGTATATGAAATCAGTGTGACCACGTCACGGTTTGTGTCACGCGTAAGACATATAAATAATGGAAACAGTCGTCGTTAGAGGTTAGTTAAGAAAAGGAATGTTCTTGGTGTTTTCCTTTGCAAAATACAATATTTGAAGTCTTTTTTTTATTTTTTTTATGTTAGTCAACAATATTTGAAGTCTAGAACAAGTAAAGTTCTTATTTATATTCTTCATTTTGTTTTATTCGTAAATTGCATTAACTCTAAACTATAAATACAAAATTTAGACAATTTATTGGTTATAAGATTTTTAAAATTTTTAATTTTTTTAAAGAGTTTAGTATTATTCAATTGTTAATTCTTAGATCTATTAAAATTATGTTTTATTGGTTTGAAAGTTTTCAAAAAACTTTTACAATCGTTTAAAATAAATAATTTTTATGAATCAACCGGTTATTCAATCAAAATGAATTTAATAGATTTTATTCTTATATTTAAGTCTAAAGTTATTAGTTTTTTTTTTGTCGACTCTAAAGTTATTAGTATAATGATTTAATTTTTTTATATTCTTATAAAGATTTGTATTACAAATTCTGAATCAGAATTTGTGAATAACATTAAAAACTCTCAAAAATTTCTTAAACTATATAATCATTATAACTCTATGATAATCTTTTTTAAATAAACTCCCCTAAATATTCAACTCTAACCATTAAATAATAAAGCTTAACCCCTAAATCAAAATTCTAAAACCTAAAAAATAAATACTAAACTCAGACACTAACTACTTAACCTTAATCTTAAATACTAAATCATAATCCTTAAACCAAAATTTTAAATCTTAAACAATAAATATTAAACACAAACACTAAATACTTAATTATAACCATAAATAATAAATATAATTTTTAATAAAAAAAATTCATGTTCAGTTAAATAATTAGTGTAGTTTAGTCCATGATGATCTTAGATAGAATTTCTCTTTCTTTTATACCTACTATTTTCCGTTAAATTTAATTTATTTTAAAATTTTAAAAACTCACCATAAACAGATCCTAATCTAATATTTATACAATTTAACCCACTCCACTACCTCCATAAAACATCTCATCAACTTCATATATATCCTTAAAGTTCCTATTCCTAACCAAACATATATAACTCATCATGTCACATTAACACATCTTTCTTCCTAATCCACACAAATGAGTCATCTATATATATATATACACATGCCTCATGCACCATAATCATTCATCAAATTCAAACCCAAAAATATTGTTTTAATTACTCTCAAATCTCAACTCAATATAAAAAATGTCTTATTTTCAAATAACCTTCCGACCAAACTCACTTGTTTTATTAACTCTACTAATCACTTCCGTTACTTCTTGCCGTTTCCTCTGTGACTTTGACCCTGTCCCGTCATCTGCCACTACACCATTGGAAACTGATGTCTACGTTGGCTCTAGCGAAGCAGTGATCCATGTCGTGGCAAATCCGGTCGTTAGTGGGATTCATAATCCGTTAGCAGATTGTAACGACGTTAGCTGTCCGTTAGGTAACAGCATCTTTTTTAACGGATGAATCGATCAGTGGTATAATGATTGATCAGATGTAAGTTTGTAGTATTTTTTCTTGTTTCAGAAATATTAATTTTATGTATTTTCTTTATTTAATTTTAATTTAAAATTGGGTATTGAGTGTTTTTTTGAGAAAATGAAAAACATAACCAATAGAAAATAAAATAAAAAACAGAAAATGTACGAAAGAGAAATTTGAAAAAAAAAATTAATATGTGTGATAAAACTTTGAAATCAAAATATTAATAAAAATGAGTTTTATTAATATTTTGGGGATCGAATGTGTTTTTCCAATTTTGGATGTGAGATAATACGATGTCGTTTAGTGATTTTGGGCTATAGAAAAGCCCACTAAAAGAAACGAGCCTTCGTATACGTAATCAGCTATAATCGATTATATTGTGTTACATCTGATAGTGTTTTTCAGATAGGTTATTTTGGCCAGGGCTATTATTTTTTTCCTAATCTGTCAAGTCAGGTATTGCATCTGTTCAAGAAAAATAAGAATCTACTAACTATGCCAATTACTGTATCAGTATTAAAAACAAAACAAAAACACTCGTTTAAATGATTACAAACATTTTAAAAGTTTTACAAACAATACAAAAGTTGACGTGTAATATGTATTCATATATATTTTCTTTTCTTTACTATGGACTAAGATTACTCCGTCCACCACAAAGATTTCATCATCACCCCATAATGTTCTAAAAGTAGATCGGATAATGACGTCATCTCCGATCTACTTCCTTAAAAAAATCCACCTCACAAGTGAGGAGGAACCAAGTAGTTGTAAAAAAAAAAAAAAGTGAAGAGTAATAATAAACATACTTACTTGAAAGAGATGACCAAAACAAACACCAATCCGTTAAGTATCATCAGGTTCTGTAGTAGATGTTGACTGAGTTGGTTCAGTAGCTTCTTCATCTTCATCTGTTCGTGCCTGAGCCACCATCGTTTCTTTTTGTTGTTCGGCGAGACGGCTGATGCGTTCAAGTAACTGAGCTGCTTTTCTTTTTCCTCTATCTGTTCCATTTCCAGCTAAATCAATCAATGGACCCATAAGTCCTAGTTTCTGTGCTTCAACTAAATGTTGTGATTCACCAGAACAGAGATGAACTAAAACCGCAGCTGCGTTCTCTTTGTTTCTCGGCGAACCAGTTCTTATAAACTCAACTAGACTTGGGACTGCATCAGAGGATCCTATTATAGCTTTCCCTTCAGGATGACTAGAGAGTATAGCTAAAATCGCAAGTGCTTCATCGACCATTCCACTTCCCGGTTCGGTTAAGAGGTTAATCAATGTCGGAATCACTCCGGCGCGTATTGCTTTACCTTTGTTTCCTTGGTATATACAGAGGTTAAAAAGTGCTGTTGCAGCATCTTTTTTACCTCTTTGTGTTCCTTCATTAAGTAATATAACTAATGGTGGGATTGCTCCTAAGCTACCAATGGTTACTTTGTTTTCATCGATTACGGATAAACTAAAAAGTGTCGCGGCTGCGTTCTCTCTAGCTTCCATGCTTCCTTTTTTAAGTACTTGGACTATACCAGGAATAGCTCCAGCTGAAACAATGGCTCCTTTGTTGTTTTCACATATAGAAAGGTTTAAAAGAGCTGTTACTGAATGTTCTTGTATACGTGAATCAGGAGTTGAGAGGAGACCTACGAGAAGAGGTATAGCTCCAGCTTCAGCTATGGCTACTCGGTTATCTGCATTTCGTTTTGCAAGGAGACGGATTTCTCCAGCTGCAGATCTTTGATCCTCGGAGTTTCCGTAAGCAAGTCTCCACATAAGATCTTCGATTTTGTTAGCTTCGGCTGGAGATGAGAAGGATGATACTTTCTTGGGTCTGAAACTACTTGGAGGCTTTGGAGGCTCGATATCGTTGGCCTCACACCATTGAGCTATGAGACTTCGGAGAACATAGTTTGGTGTCACAGTTGTGCTTGTTAGTACTTGTTGTGTTTTCGGACATGTCGAGTGTCCACCTTCAATCCACTTCTCTATGCATGTGCGTTCGTAGGTCTATACATAAGACAAGAACATGCTTCTATAATGAAACCTCAAAGATTTTGCAGAAATAAACTTGAAGAAGCCGAAGTTACCTGCCCGGATGAAACAATAACTGGATCTCTCATCATTTCAAGCGATATCGGACATCGGAAATCGTCAGGAACCACAGGTATCTTCTGACTCACTGCTGTAGAAGTTTCTCCATTGCTTCTTGAGTTAACCCCTAGTTTCTGATCCTCACTGTTATCATTCTCCGTCTGCACAAAATCCTTAATCAACTTCAGTATCATTACCATCTCCTCAATATTTTCACTGCCATCTTCGCCTTTTGAAGCAACCATTTCATGCAAAGCCACTGATTCTTGAGCTAGGTCAGGAATCTCCAAGAGCTGTAACTTATTCGCCACCCGCTGCAAAGCAGGCTCATAAGCATCTACATCATTTCTTTTGTTACAAAGTGACTGAAGATCTTCATATAGTTCATCGTCTGATGCATCTACTCTTCCTTTAGCTCTCTTAAATTGACTGAGAACTAAGTCAACCTGCAAGAACAAATCACTATCATAATATGCATATATCCAAATAAGTCCAAGATTATGACGATTTTCAAGAACTGGTGATTAACTGATAGCCTCAGATTCAAGAATTCACCTGTTCTTTAACTTCATCCGATATGTCGAGATCCTCATAATGAATCTGACTCAATGATTGTTCTAGCTTAATAGACACTTCCAGCAATTTACTTGTCACTAGGTCCCTCTCCATGACCTACATAACAACAACAACAAAGTCTCTTATGTCAATCCTCTGTATCAAACCAAAAATTCTCAACAAGTTCCATAGATTAGATATACTTCACATCAAAGAACAGTTTCAAATACCAAATCTAACATCTAATCTTATATTCAAGATGCATTGATATCAAACTCAATACTACCATATACCAAACCAAGCACATGGCTCATTCAATGAACACAGAACAATTCGTTAACCAAGCAGATCTAATCAAAATCAAATAAAACTCCACAGATTCAAAAACGCACTAGATAGATCTTGCTTCCTTGGCTACAAAATTTGAGATAATCTTTAGCTGAACACATCGTTTCTTTCAAATAGTTCAAATTCGTCAACGTATCTTCATTGATCGGTTCGTTACTCTCTCTAATTTCTTCAAACATCGGAATAAGCAGTTTCAATCTCCTAGCTAGATTGTAACAAAGCTTCTTCACCGTTATACTATAATCGGAAATCGAAGCAATCTCGTTTACTACATCAATTAAGCTTTGTGCAGTTGTAGCTTTATCTTCCTCCATCGTTTTAAACGGATCTAGATCCAGTCCGTACAGATTGTTGCAGGTTTTTTGAGAAAAGGAAGAGATCTTTATCGATTGAGAGTCTTATGGCGTGATTGAGCTTAAAGAGAGATTGTGAGAAGGCGATTGACTTTTTTTAATGGTGTGGCTTGTTGAAGGCGGCTTATGGGCAACTGGGCAAGTTGTGAGCTTCTCTCGGCTTAACCTTTAAACCGAAATAAATGTGATCGACGATCAAACCAGTTGTTCCAGACCGGGACTGGTTAAGAATTTTTATTTTAATTTGTAGTGGACATGTGAATTCTTAACTCTAATAAAATTTCAACCCCAAACAGCCACAACTAGCCATGATCATAGTTACCGTTATTATGGTTACATACTTACATGTTTATAATTTTTCAAAATTTTAACTTTAATCATTTAATATATAATTACGGTTATAAACTATTACAGTTATATATGGTTCGATTAAATTTTATTTATAATATTAATAATAATTTTATAAAAATATATGTATGTGTATCCAGAAAGTTTGAGTAAACAATATATCCAAACTAATATCTATTTAGGTAACCAAAAATATGATATTTATGTTAGTATGTAATATTTTAATATATATATATATATATTACATTATTTTCTAATTTATCTGTATAGTTACCAAATATATAAGTAAAATATAAGATTAAACGGTTTTAACGTAAATGAGTGTATTTTCAGATTTTTTAGTTATATTTTAAAATAAAAGGGTAAAAATTTATGTATTCGAGTATGTTCTTATTTCTGAAGTAAATAGGTTAAAATTTAAAGTATTCAAGTATATTTTATCTGAACCGAAATTTTATCTATTTTTTTTATAGGTTTTTTGTTTTGGCATCCGAACCAATTTGAACCCTAAAATTTTTGAACTAAACCAAAAATGAAATTCAAAATTATTTTATTGGATTCTAGGTTCATAAACTTTTATACCCGAACCTGGTAAGTTTTATCCGAATTTAATCCATCTGTGTAAATGTCCATGGCTATATCTAATGTACATGTAGGACAAATATACCATTTGCCCAACATTATATGCATTAAAAAAAAAGAGAAGACTATGAGATTCCTGTTGTGTATTGCTTCATGCTATTACATAAAATGTTTTTTTAACATAACTAGTAATACATTTTCAAATTGTACAATGAAATATCCAAATATATTTCTTTCTTTTTTTTAACATATTTCTAATGTACATGTTTCATTTTAACAACTGTTTTTTTTTCTTTTAAATATGTTAAAATAGATAAAACTATAACTAAGAGAAATATTCTTAGAAACAAAGACCACTAAAGATGTTAGAATAAAATAAAAGATATCAGGATTAGATATCTAGATTATTTTTTTTTCTTTTTTAGTAAAATAAAATAAAATAATAAATGGATATTTGGATATGTCCGGATATCCGAATTCAAAAGAAAGCTAAAGTGAGGTATTAAAAATATATTAATAGTTGACTTATTATATTGACCTTTAAAAGCTTAATTATCTCCAAAGATAAATTACAATTGTTAGATATGTGGATCCATCAACATGAGATTAATGTCTCCTTCTGTGATTGGAGGCCTAAAAGTTAATACAAAAATGTCAAAATTCAATCTTGAAATTCCCCACCATATTCCAAAAAGTGGAATTTGTTATCTTGATTACAATTATTCAACCAGATCTTTAATTAACTAAAATAAATCTTCATCAATTTGAAAATATAATGAAGTGGTTGGAGTTTTAGTAGATTTAGTTGAGAGAACATTTTTGGAAAGAAACTATTTATCTAGAAATAAAACATGGCTTAAATTATAGAGTAGGAGACTTTTACATATAATCTGTTTCATTAATTTTAATTTTCTTTTTTAATTTTTATTATTTTTTATATCAAGAACTACTATTTCGTCAAAAATTTATATTCATTCGATTTTTCTATCTAAATTAGATTTGTTATGTAAAAACAAAAAAAATTTAATTTCTTTTTATAAAAACATTTATATTTTAACAGTTTATGAAATTTGAAGTTTATTCATATAAATTTTTATCATGTGTGACTTTGCATTGATAACCTTCGTAACAAAATTTTATGTAGACAAATTCCTCCAAATATGATATTTATGATTTTTATTTTAATTTATTGAATTTCTATTATTTATTTCCATTTAAAAATAATTTTAAATCTTTATTTTAATCAAATGTTATTTTAGATTTTTAATAGAAATATAATCCAAATATTTGATAAAAATTAAAACTATATTTTTCTAAATTTAATATATTAACTAATATTTTTGTATAAAAAAATTAATACAGTAAAACAATATATAAATAAAATCAAAACAAAATAAGAGGGAATATAATGTTGAATAAAAGAATAATTATAAACTATACTATAATCAAAAAAATAAAAGAAGCAAAGTAATTAAACACACACACAGTAAAGTAAAATCTCATGCTCATGCGTAATTATTTCACTTGCACATATCACCATCATCAATCATCATTATTTCCCAACTTTTTCTGCAGTTTCTTCCACATGTCGCCCACTATGATATTTTACTTGTTTCTATTGTATTTTGGATCACATTATGCTTTTGACAAAGTACTTGAATTTTGGAAAGAAACCAACAAATAATAATTAATTTATAAGAAAATATATTCCCAAAGATAAAACTTTGTCAAGTTGTAAATTTGATAATATTTCATCAAATTGTAAAATTTTCTATTTAAAATTTTTTACACTAAACTAAAAATTTAAACTCTAGATAATACAGTTATTTCACATATAAAAATATTTAAAATTTAATATTTGTAGATAAAATCATCAATAGTCATTTCGTATTGTGTAAAAATTTTGTTGATTATAAAAAATATAGTATATTCTGAATTTTTTGTTAAAAATTCGAATGCTATACATAGAGTTTGTTTATCATGTAAATATCGTAAATAGAAATATTTATCGTATTCATAATTTAAATTCTGAATAATATAATTATTTTATATTTAAAGATGTAGAGATATTTTTAAAATTTTAATGGTCATAGATAAAATTGTCAATAGTCGTTTTTTATTTTATAAAATTTTTATCAATTACAAAAAAAATCATATATTCAAAATCTTTTGTAAATTTGAATGTTATATGTATAATTTATCTATCATATAAATATAGGTAAAAAATAACTGTTTATATTATTAATCATAGTAAATAAAAATTGTTATCAATTTTTTACTTAACAGAAACAAAACCGGAAGTATTTCTTGCACGGGCATTAAACCAAATTAATGGGCTTTTAAATGATCATCTTAGGCCCAAAGCTAGCCATATTCGTTACGTCACTCAATACCTAAGGTAAAATAGAGCCTGAAACCATAAATCTCGGTCGTTCTCTTAAAATTCACAACCCAAAAATAGATGACACGTGTCAGTACAAGCTGATATATTGGCACTAACGGCTCAGATCTGTTTATGGTCGAACGATAATATTAAGGAGCTAAGCTGTTTACGTTTTTTAGAAATTTTGAAAACTCATTCAAGTCAGTGACGTTTTAGGATTCCACAGCCTCTTCTTCTAAGTAAAATTCATAAGGTATTTGTTTTTTTTTTTAATTTGTTTATTGATTTCAAAATCTATATAAAATGAGAAAAATATAATAGGAAGTGATTAGATTCCATAGTTTTTTTATTATTAATCTATTTTGTTAAATTTTATTGCGAAATTATTTTTTGGTAATATTAATGTTAGTGTGTCGAATTTATGTTAATAAAATGATTTATTAACTAGAAATAAAAGAAAAAAATATTAAATGTTTTATTGGATTTTAGACTAATAGATTAATTTACAATTTAAATTTTGTTTGATTTAAAAACTATTTTTTGTAAAAAGATGAATTTAATTTGACGTGGGTTCTACTTGAAAATGTGAAATTTTAGAGTTTGAATTTTTTATATATTTTTTTTAAAAGTAAAATAAAGTGAGTTATGAGATTAGCAGTACTACATGATTTGTTGAATATTTTCAATTTTTGGTGTTTAATTTGCTAATATAATTTTTTTTCTTAACGTCAATAGATAATATTTTTTATGTGAATGTAATCAGGTAGAGATTGAAAAATGGCGGACGGTGAAGATATTCAACCACTCGTTTGCGATAATGGAACTGGAATGGTTAAGGTAAATTAAAATAAATAAATAAATACATCTCTACATAATTAACAAAAACAAAATTTGAATATTGTTAATAATATAGTCCACTTGCCAATTATATAGATCCAACTACTAAAATGATAAATTTCGATATGGATAGTACTGTTTTTTTAAATAGATATCCAAATTTAAAATTAACTTTTTAGTTTTTATAGGTATCAGACTAGATTTTAGATCCAAGACAGATATTCGAATCCGTTTAAAATAAAAAAAATTAATAAATGGATATCCGATTCCGGATATCTGGTCGGATCCGAGTCCATATCTTGTTTTCTTACTATTTACAGATCATGCTAAAATAATATCTTTTTTTTAAAGAGTATCCTGGATCGAATTTTAGATATGGGAACAGATATTCGGATTCGAGAAAAAAAAATCCGTTTTGAGAACATGTTTCTAAATTCGGGAACATAATCCGAATCCTTTCAAAAAAAAGAAAAAAAAACAAAATCCAAATCCTTTTTATTTTTTATTTTTACGGATCCCATATCCATAAGGACCATAACAGACCTTAATTAATATGTAACATTTGTTTTGTCAAACCTAATATGTTACATAAGTTAACCTTTCTTGGTGTGTATAGGCTGGTTTTGCAGGTGATGATGCACCAAGAGCTGTCTTCCCAAGTATCGTTGGTCGTCCACGTCACACCGGAGTTATGGTCGGAATGGGACAAAAAGATGCATATGTTGGAGATGAAGCACAATCTAAACGTGGTATCTTAACTCTCAAGTATCCAATTGAACATGGTATTGTTAACAATTGGGATGATATGGAGAAGATTTGGCATCA
>KE159272.1:57091-68704 GCA_000411055.1 Leavenworthia alabamica | reverse complement strand
GAAATTTATTTTCTAAATAATAAAATATTATGATTATTTACTAGAATTTTATTAAATTAAAAATTAAAAACAGATATATTCCATAAAAATATATATTTTAATATTTTTGTTTAAAATTAATAATATTTTTCCAATTTAATGATTTTTAAATTCAAAATCTAAATAGAATATATTTACTAATTAAAATTATTTTTTAAATTTTCTATTTTAAAATTTAGTTAAAGAATTTATTATGTATTTTATAAATAAATAATTAAATTTATTTGTATTAAAATAATTAAATAATATTATTTATATATATTTAATGTAACAAATAATATAACATATGTTTCATGTCTACCTCATATATATGTAGATAAAATTTTACAAATATCCAAATAATTGTTACACAAAATTTATATACAAAAATAAAACTAAACCAGTATAAACCAAAACTATATAACAAAATTAATTTACAAATAAATAACCAATTTAATAAATACATTCGAGCTATATACACATTATTATTCTTTAATTTTTATTGGCCAAAGAAATGGATTTGCCTACGTCACTCATCTCCCGAAGAATCTGTAATCTTTTAATTTTCTTCCTCAAATCAAATCACAAAAACCTCTCAATCGATCCAACAATGAAACCCGACCCACCCAAACGCAAAACCCGAACCTTATCATCATCATCTCCTTCCTCACCAAAGACTCGACCCAGTAGTGAAAAGCTGAAAACTTCAGCCACACTAATCGACCGAGAAGAGATGGGTCTTTTACCCGGGTCGGGTTACAATAACCCGAATCAAGAACCCAGAAGTTTCCCATATAGTGTGAAACAACAATGCTGGGAAAAAGCAGAGAAGATCAAAGGAAGAGATCCTGAGCGTTGGAGAAGAGATTATTTAGGGAATATTGTGTTTAAGAAGCTTGTAGGTTGTGGTGGTTGCTTATGCCATGATTATGATCATATTGTTCCTTACTCTAAGGTTAATTCATTATACTCTGTTTTATGCTCTATGAGTTTTTTTTGCTTTATCTTATGGTTGACTTGTCATATCCATACAAAAATTCGAATTTTATATTTTGGTAATGATTGGTTTAGTAATAAATTGAAATTAATTTAACCGATAATTTAAATCAAATAAATTGAAAATTTGTGTTTTCATTTTTGTTTTCAATTGATAATTGAGTTGATATGTTTTTTTTAGAAATTCGATTTTTTTGGTTTATTAGATTCAGTTTTAGTTTATTTTATTAGTTATCGGTTAATTAATTTTTGGTTATATATTTATCAATTTAAATTAGTTAATATGTGGATATGTTATTAGAACTTTTAAATCTGTGTGAAAATAAGATTTAAATTTTCTGATATATGTGAAAATTAGTATTAAACTTATCATATATTGGGTTTTAATTTAGGTTTTAAGTCTGTATGGTTAAAATTATATAGGTCATATTTTGTGTGGATATAGTACATCGGTCTCGTATTTTAGGATTTTTGATCTCAAACTTGATTCATAGTAGATTCGACATGTAACTTTAGTCGTTTAGAGTTCATACCTATTCCAAAGTATTTTAACATTTTCTTTTTGCTAATTGTATAGGGTGGGAAGAGCACTCTCGAAAACTGTCAAGTTCTGCAGGTACGACACACCTTACTCATGTTAAAATATAAACTAATTTATAACTGCCATCTATGGTTTAAAACTATCTTACTACATAACATTAGGTTTTAAAACTAAACTTATAGTTACCAACTTAACATTTAAGGTATTAGTGTTAAAATACAATACTTATGTTTATAGAAAATTTCGCACCAAACATATTATTTTAGGCATTATAGTTTTTTTCTTTACCTTTAAATCAATAGGGAAATGTTCTTGGGTTCATTGAATTTGTTTTATTTCTTTGTTTTAGGCAAAGGTAAACCGATCGAAGGGAAATAAAACTGATATTTCTCGAGCCAAACTTATCGAGAGGAGTTCTTATTGCCGAGTTGCTGGTAATATTCTGCAGTATTGTCAACTCTTCTCTATAAAACAAACTTTAAGTTGAGTTTTGATACAAAATTGTTCTATGTGAAATATTTTACAGGCCGGGATATGGATCTCATTGAGCTAACAGCTTACGGGAATGTACAACGCGTGCCTGAGTCCAACGGATGCAGGATTCAGTGATCTGCTTGTATCGGATATCCGTTTTCCGATTTCGGATCCATATACGAATTCAGATATGATCTAGATATTATTTAACATGCTTAGTTTGATCGTGGGTTCAAAACTTTATTTTTATTTTAGAACCGGACTAAATTTGAGAAATAAAAACTGATCAAAGATGTTTTAATATCCAAAACTGAACCTATTAAAACTTTTGAAAACCGAGCAAAATTGATATGCTTATTCGTATAAAACGGTAAGTTTTATAAATTTCTAAAAAACCGAACACCGACCACTACAAACCTAACCGATGATTTCGAATGCCCAAGACTACACAATGTTAGAAATCTATCACCAGAAGTCATTACAAGAACAAGACCCACCTTTAAAATGATGAAACCTTGACCGGTCTCTTACAATAACAACACGATCGTAAACATCAGATACAAACTTTGCAAAGTTATGACAATCAACACAAGTTCTGAGATTCTTAGTCACTCTAATGGTTGTTCTTGGTGGTGTAACTAAAATCCCAAAGGCAATAGCTAGCTTCTCACTATGGTAACTCAATGCATATACTTTCTCTTCTTCCGAATCAAGATTATGCAGTTCCGATTTGATTTCTGTTACATAACCCGCAATTTTCAGCTGCTGATTGATTTCCATTAGCATTTTATAGATTTCTTCGTTCCGCGGATGCGAAACATCGTCTACTATAAACTCATGAAGAGTTCCTTGTAGCTCGATTGCGCTGCATCCGGGTTTGGTATGGATTCTTTTCTCCTTCATCAGGGAACGGAGTTTAGTTACTTTCTCCCATTCCCCGACCGAAGAGTACGTGTTGAGTAACAGAACGTAATCTCCGGCTTCTTCTTCTTTGAGTTCGATAAGATGAGAGATTACTTGTTCCCCAAGTTCCACATTGCCATGGACTCTACAAGCCCCGAGCAGCGTACGCCAAACAGTGGAGTCCGGTTTCATTTCCATTGATTTTACGAGATTATAAGCTTTATCGAGTAGTCGAGCACGTCCCAAGAGGTCAACAATGCAGCCATAGTGATGTAAATTTGGCTTTATCTTAAACTCGCCGTTCCTCATTCTATCGAAAAACATCATTCCTTCTTCGACTAAACCGGAATGGCTACACGCAGACAATAAACCCGTGAATGTATGTTCCTCTGGAGAAATTCCAAGTTTCAACATTTCATTGAAAGCTTCAATGGCTTCTTTTCCAAACCCATTCATAGCTAAACCCGAGATCATAGCTGTCCATGAAACCACATTTCTCTCTCGAATTTGCTTAAAGACTTCGTAAGCCTTATCCATAGACCCGCATCGCGAGTACATCGAAACAAGAGTGTTGCTTAAATTCAAAGCATTACTAAGTCTATTTTCATTGATAAAGTCATGAACTTGTTTACCAAAATCTAAAGCACCTAAGTTAGCACAAGCTTGTAAAGCCAATAAGCATGTTACACTATCTGGTTTTACAAACCCATCGATCTCGTTCTTCATCTTATCAAACAAAACCAAAACGTCTCGCGTACGTTTATTCCGTAGATAACACGAAATCAACACGTTCCAAGAAACAATATCTCTTTGAGGAATTTCATCGAACACTTTACATGCATCAATACTGTTTTCACAAGTTGAATAAAAATCCATCAAAGTCGTTAAAAGAAGACTATCAGAGACAAACCCATCTCTCAGAATCTTTCCATGAATCTGTAAACCACCGTTTAAGTCACCAGATTTGATACAACACTTGAGAGCAAAAGACGACGAGAGTGGGTTAGCGGAAAGAGAAGGTTTTTGTCTGAGAGATCGAAACAAGCGAAGCCCTTCGTTTGGTGTTTGACTAAGAGAGAAAGCTTTGATCATGGTGTTGCAATGAGAGATACTTGGGTAAGTTCTGTGAGAGAAAACTTGGTATGAGTAATTGATGTCTCTGGGAATGAGAGAGAGAGCAAGACGAGAGAGGAAATGGTGGAAAATATTAGAGTTTTTGATTAAGGAAGTGCGAAGTAAGACGGCGTGAATCTGCCGGAGTTGGAATTTTCCGGTGGAAGATATGATCAGAGATATCAGGTGATCGTCAGTGATACTTATGAACTTCAACATAGTCTTCAACTAAGGAAGATAGATGGTGTAAAAAGCATTAAGCTTTGAAGCAATGTTCTAAAATTTATTATCAATAAAATCTATTTATGTGTTTATGTTATATAAAAATTTATTTATCTTAATCACCTATCAAATTTTTAAAAATATTTTTAAAATTACAGGTTTTAAAATTAAAGTATTTACAATAAAAATTCTACAGTAGTAAAACTATTAAAAATCTATATTAAAAATTATTATTTTGATTTTCTGAT
Organism: Leavenworthia alabamica; assembly: GCA_000411055.1. Lineage (NCBI taxonomy): Eukaryota > Viridiplantae > Streptophyta > Magnoliopsida > Brassicales > Brassicaceae > Leavenworthia > Leavenworthia alabamica. The sequence continues at coordinate 64,189 of KE159272.1, read as the reverse complement.
TAAAAATTTTAAAGATTTTACATCAAATTTGGAGTTTAAAATTTAAAAATATAATTTTTATAATTTAAAAAATATAAATATTTTCTAAAAAATTTATATATACATATAGAATCATACATTGTGATCTCTTTATTATAAAAAATATTATATCTATATAACCGTCTACTTAATATTTGAAAATTACTTAAAAATTTTATTCATTATGATAATATCGTATATAAAATTTCACCTATAAAAAGTGTTTATATTATAAAATAATTTTAATAATAAAAAAATAGAGTAAAAATATAAAATTACACCCCCTAAAATTACACCCAACGAGTCCCTAAAAATTAATTCATTTACAGACGTTATCTTAACCAATCTCCAAAGCTCAGCTTCGTGCACACCGAATCTCTATACGTACACGTACCTATACAATAATTTAATATATTTTAATAAATTGGATAATGTTTATCTTCTAATTTTTCAGACCGAACACAGAGAAACAAAACAAACACGAGTTTTAACAGTTTCGTTTAAGCTTAAAGCTTCCAGATTTCGTAAGAACTATTTCTTTTTCCCATTCAGATTCCAGAATCCTTTCTAGGTAATGTTGATTCACTTCCATATTCATTGTTCAATTTTATAGATTTGTTCATTTATAGGAAATTAGGGTTTGATTCTATAAATCGAATCATTTCAAACCTCTCTTTCTACTGTTACAGAGATCATGTCTGATCATATGAGTTTATGTACGGATCATCTCATAACATTTGCAAGCTTCAACTCTTCTCTTCCTCAAGACACAGACATGGCTTCTTCTTCATCTGTGGATGTAGTTGAGGATGAACCACTTATTCAATCTGTTGAGTGTCGCATTTGCCAGGAGGAAGATAACACTAAGAACCTTGAGGTTCCTTGTGCTTGTAATGGAAGCTTGAAGGTGAAAAAGTTGTTTTAAGTCTTATCTAATGATGTTATTGTTCTTTTTGGTTTTTTGAAAGTTTCTTATGTTGTTTTTGATTTTGATCAAGTATGCTCATCGCAAGTGTGTTCAACGTTGGTGTAATGAGAAAGGCGATTTAATCTGTGAAATTTGTCATCAGGTAATTATCAGTTTCTCATACTCTGTTGCTATAATGTTTTTTTTTGTTTTTGTAATACTGTTGTAGTTAGTCCTGGGCAAAATAACCTATCTGAAGCACCCGATTCGAACCCGACCTGAAAAACACTACCCAAATCCGAAAATTTATTTTATTAGGTGCTAAACTCGAAAATTCGTATCCGAATCCAAACCCGTCGGTTAAAACTTAAAATCTAATTATATATACAAATAATTAAATTATTCTAAAATTTTTAGTTATGTTTGTGAAAGTTTAGTTAAATTTTTAAAATTTTACCATTTAAAAAAAAAATTATTTTTTTCTTACCTGAAACCGATCTGTATCCAAATCCGAACCGAACCCAACAAAATTGTTCCATTGGAGATTAGATTTTTAAACCCGATATACCTGAACACAAGCGTTAATGGTCCGGGCTCATGTAAAGCTTATTTAGACACGGGTGTTAATGTACATGAGCGTTAATGGACATGAGCGTTAATAAACACGAGCATTAGCGGGTCGGATACTATTGGACAGTCAAATAGACAATATTGGACGGGTCAAAATGGACATGGACTACTCATTTTGTCACCTCTAGAATAGTTACTATGTTACATACCTTTCATCAATTTCTGTTCTTGATTGTTTCTAAAACGTTTTTTTTTTTCTTAATGATAAACAGCCATATCAACATGGATATACAACACCTCCACCACCTCCAGATGAAACTTTAATTCATACCGGGTAAGTTTTCCGTATCTAACCGCTGTACGTATTTCAAACGGTGAATTCATATCCGAGTAGTAAATAATTTTTTCAAAGATTCTAAAATGTATGTTAATATATTGGTTATTCAAGAGCTTTATATATCTTGATGTGTTTATGTTATTGAAATTTTTATTGTGTAGTGACGATTTGGGGAACGGAACTAGCGATCCACGCATTCTGGCAATGGCTGCAGCCGAACGGCATTTCTTGGAAGCTGACTATGATGAGTATTCTGATTCTAACTCAAGTGGAGCTGCCTTTTGTCGCTCTGCTGCTCTCATTGTAAGCTTATAGTTCTCATTAGTCATGTGCATAAATCCGAAAACCGAAAACTGGATCCAATACCGATCCGGTTTAATATTGAAATCCGAATGGTTTCAATATTAAAAGAACTTTTGATACGAAAATGCATCGAATCTGAACCGGAATCATTTCAGATAACCGAAATATAAAAATTAGTTTTATTATAAATCGATTAATTTTATCCTAAACCGGTTAAATACTTCTTTTAGTTTTAGATTTTTTGGTTAATTCGGATTCGGATTAGGTTTTTTTTTTGTTTTGGTATGAGATTACAAATATTTTTTATAAAACCGATCCGAATCCGAACTGTAATCATTTTTGATAACTGAATAAACTAAAATATAAAACTAATTTTATTCTAAACCTATTAATTTTATCCTAAACCAGTTAAATACTTTTTTTTTTCTTTTTCGGATTCTGATTATCCGTATTAACTTCGGATTATTCGGGTTTTTTTTTTTGTTTCGGTTTCAGTTTCAGATTACAAATATTTTTATAAAACCAATCTAAATCCGAACCAAAACACGTCCGATTGTGTTCGGATTCTAAAATCTCTTATTCAGATAATCCGACCACCCAATTAACCGAATCCGAATGCCCATGTCTAGTTCTCATCATTTCATTATTTAGTTTCTCTATTAACTCAAATACTAAATGCTTGGATTCTACTTCTATGATGACAGCTTCTATCATTTTTACTGTTACGAGATGCTCTAAATCTCACAACTAACTCAGATGACGAAGACGTTCCAACTGCTTTATTCTCTGTATGAACATCAACTTCTGAACACCTGTCTTCTTTCTGAGTTTCTTGTTAATGTTTTGATTGTTTTGCTCAGCTTTTCCTTCTTCGTGCCGCCGGGTTTTTCCTCCCGTGTTACATCATGGCGTGGGCCTTCGGTGTACTACAACGCCGGAGACAAAGACAGGTGTGAACATGAATATATTATTTTGTCTCAAACTGTAAAACTGTAAAAAATGCTCGACGATGAACCGCTTTTGTTTCTAGGAAGCATCGGCTCTAGCTGCCGCGGAAGTTGCTTTTATGATACAAGGTGGTGGTGGTGGTGGCGGCGGCCACCAACGCAGGGGAATGTGTTTTGCTGTAGCACCAGAGCCACCTATATCAAACCAATCACTAGTCTGATTTTTTCCAGGTTGCAATGTATTGAGATTTTTAGACAAAATGTTGAACTTGGTTGCGTTGTAAGAACAACTTCACCTATTTATGTTTCTTCTTCATCACATGTTATTTNCAGCGGGTTAAAACCCGCAGGACCCGCGGATAATAAACCAAATTGACAGTCCTAATTGGTTCCACCATTTTGGATGTTCTAGACAAAAAAAGAAAATTTTATTCAAAATATGTTCAAAATATTTTTGATGTCTAATATATATTTTTAAATCAATAAAACAAAATCTTAAATTATAAAATAAATTAAAAAATAGTTTTATAAAAAGCATATAAAAATTTGAATTTAAACATATTAATATACTTTTTTTTTTTTTAAATGCCATTAATTTAGTAGAAGCTCCAGGCGACCGTTTAAGTGGTCTATCCTCAAGACTGGATATGAGTTAGAGAATCTTTAGCAACTCTGGCGAATAGTGCCAAATTTTCAAATGCAAGTCTACCATCTAGCAGTAATGAACTAGAAGAATTTGACATAATACCGCAAGGCCAGCTTCTATTTTAGTATTGTGATATATTTTAAATTCAAATTTTTAAAATTTTATGTGTTTTATAAAACTAGTTTTTATTTGATTTTTTTATAATTTAAAATTTTATTTTATGGGTTTAAGAGTATATATATTAGGCATAAAATACCTTTTTAGACATATTTTAGATAAAAAAATATTCCGTATAGGGCATACAAAATGGTTGGACCGGCCCTGCATAGAGTTTTGAGGTTCAGTTTCATCATTTGGTTCAATATGTATCCATTTATACATACCAAGTTGGGACAAACCTCAAAGTTCTTGTGTTTCTATACGAAACTAAACGAGCCACACGATCATCTCTATTTCACCCATCTGACCCTAGACTAGTTAGACACTTTAAGATTTAGTAGCTCTGGCTACATTTACAAAACATAGTAGATATTAATCATACTAGCTTTCAAAATAAAACATGATAATGTTAAGAAGGTTCAAGATAAGACATTAAAGGCTTGAGAGGTTCTAGCAACCTTAATAAAAACATCTTCTAGAGTTGTGTCCGCAAGTCCCCAAGCAAACACCGTGAAACTACTCTTCGCCTTCTCTACCGCCTGAAACACTTCCGTGATCCGAACTTCGTCCTTTGGAATCTCAAACTTTTGTGTCCCTGCAATGTGATATACCTTCTTGGCATTTGGAGAAACATGTTGAACTAACATCTCAACGTCTTTCTCATGTTCTAGTGATGTTGTCATAGTGAAAACATAAGATCCACCATATCTTCCCTTGAGCTCTTTAGGGTTCCCAATACATTGTAACCTTCCATCAACAAAAATCCCCAATCGGTCACAAAGATACTCAGCTTCTTCCATTGAATGAGTGGTGAGGATTATCGCTGTGTGTTTTTTCGCACGTTTGATGACTGTCCATAGATTCATTCTTGAAGCTGGATCAAGGCCAGTGCTTGGCTCATCCATATAAACCACCTTTAAAAAGAAATATAAAAATGGATTTGCTAAAACTTTCTAAATTACATGCAAATAGGGTGTATTGGAGTATAAGTAATATTTGATTTTTAATAAGATTTGAAATTATTTTGTTGAATTTTGATGAATTTGAAATTTTACTATTATTTTTTTTGAAATTTCACATAAAACCGTAAATTTTGATTATTTGTATTTTTAAATAAAAATTATTTGAAATCTCACCTAAAATTTTATAATCAAATTTTTATATTATTTCTAATAACAGTGGATTGTAATAAATTTTAAAATCAATATTCCTTCTGAATTTTAATAATTATTTTAAAATTATATTTTAATAACACATAATTTTTCATTTTAAATCAAATCACAATACATCCCTAAGTTTTTCACTAAATGAATAGGAGACAATGGTGTACCTTAGGACTTCCGATAAGCGAAATGGCTACGCTAAGCCGCCTTTTCATTCCTCCACTATATATTCCAGCAGGTTTATCACCAACTCCTCCTCGAAACAAGTTCACACTCTTAAGAGACTCTTCTACAGCCTAGTAACCATGAATTAACATTTTGAGTAATATAAGAGAGACATGTAAGATTGATAGCTAGCATACTTGGTTGAGATCAGAGCCTTTGAGATTCTTAAGTCTTCCATAAAAGAGTAGATGTTCCCTTCCTGTCAGTGTTTCCCAAAGCAAGCTGGTACAATATAGAATAAGAGAATGATATAGTGGTATATACTAATATAGTAACTATTTTATTTAGTTATGTTTTGACCCTAGTAAAATTATTTAACTGAACCGGATTACTTACTCGTGCTGTGGGCAAACACCCATGCTGGTGTATACTCTTCCCATGTCATTACATATATCCAAACCTTGAACAAAAGCTGTCCCAGATGTTGGTTTCACAAGTCCAGTCATCTACAAAAACATAAGTTAGAATATCTCATACAGAAAATGGAGATGAATACAAGACTTGTATATAAAATATACGAGAATCTCCATTCATTGTCAATTGATCGTAATCGTAAAACTGCTCCTCCTAAAATTTATAAAAATTACATTACTGTCCCTCCTAAATTTTGTTTTTGGATCCGCCCCTGACTACACGCAAAAGATTTTTTACTGACCATATTAATGAAGGATGTCTTCCCTGCACCATTGGGCCCTAACATACCAAAGCATTCTCCTGAAGGCACTGCAAGAGATAAACCTTGAACTGCCATCTTAGGTGGGTTCCCATCCTTACCTAGATAAACCTTTTTCAGGTTGTCACACACAATCGCATGGCTTGTACTTGGCTCAAGCATCAACTTCTCTACTTTTTCCCTCTGATTAGTACATAATTTGTTATCATCTACATGTAATTGGTTCATTATGAATATGTATATATATATATTGTTATACCTCTTCAACAACATCTAGTTTCTCCATTTCGACTGAAACCGTAGATCCTTGTCTCCTAAAGCTATGCCTTTGTGGAGAAGGAGATTTCTTGAAAGGTTTTTTCAAGAATACAAAAGGGTCTTTCGTGGATGAAGAAACTCGATCCATATAGTATGTTGCAATGGTTACGAGAAACCACTCAATGATAATAATGTAGAAAACTTCATCCATTGCACTTTCATTGAAATATTTCCACTTCATTCCATCACTCCCATTCAAGTTTTTCTTCAAAGCATACTGAGAGAGTTCATATAACCCACGGTATAAAGACAAGCCTGGAAAAAACTCCATGAAAAATATCCAGCTTCCTAGAAAAAAAGGTAAAAGATTATATATATATATATATAGAAGCATTGTGGTCAGTTTTGAGAACATGTCTTCTTCAAGTTATTGACTACAAGAAAACATCGTTATTCCGACGGACGAATCCATCGGAATGCAGTCAAAAACGATTGTTTCCAACGGTATTCCGACGAAAACGTCCATCGGAACTAAAGTGTCGGAAAGTGAATTTCATCAAATTCCGTTGAGATGTGAAAATAATCTCGTGTGTTTAATAAATATTTAATCAATTATTTTTATTATATATATAGCTATGTTTCTATTTAACTTTATTATGAATAAGTGACATTTTATGACATTATGATAATATGATGTATTCATATGCTTCTATGTTGGTTGTAATAAATATTATCTATGGGTTTGTTATATCTGATTATACTAAATGACAAGTAATTTACAAAAAAAACTGCTGCATTATACGATTGACACCTATTCATTTTAGTACGTGTCAATCTTACAATTTTTACAATTATATTTTATTATTATTAATAATTTATTATTATTAAAAAA
>KE159272.1:34985-54308 GCA_000411055.1 Leavenworthia alabamica | reverse complement strand
GGTGAGTTTTGTTTTTAATTTCTATTAAATTTTTTTTATTAAACACTATACATGTTTAAAATTTAATGAATATGTGTTTTATTTGAATTATTTTATTTCTAAATAATAATTCTAAAACATTTAACAATTAACTCTCTCTGAACAATCGGTGTGTTTTGGTGTTTCTCTTTGAATAAAAAAAAGAGGAAAGTGCAAGTTGTATATGGATAGATATATTTTTTGTGGTGAATTTTGTTCTTAATTTCTATTAAATTTTTTTTATTAAACACTATACATGTTTAAAATTTAATGAATATGTTTTTTATTTGAATTATTTCATTTCTAAATAATAATTCTAAAATTTTTAACAATTAATATGCCCCTGCATAGCAGGGGCCATGATGCTAGTTTATCTATAAAATCTAAGTTTTCTAAGGAAGTGTATTGAATGAATGACTTGAAGAAATCTGATTTAAAATAATAAATTATATGTTATTAAAACATATATTTTGAAATTTTTTGAAATTCAGTGTTATTGAATCAATGATTTTCAAAAATTTCTCATTTATTTATTTTTCTAAAATTATTCTGTCTCTTCATTTGTATTTACCTTTTATATCTTTTTCAAATTTTTTTTTTTAAATGTTTCAAAATTTATTTCTTAAAAAAATTTATTTTTCTCTTTTACTGATAGTATATATTATTTTTTTTAGATTTGTAAAGTAAAAAATTTTAAATGATAAATTTTAATTATCTCTTAATCCTGGTGCTATATATATATATATTTTATTAGGTATATTTATTTTTCTGTATTATATTTGCTCTTACTTCTAACAATCATTTTCATTCATGCTATAAAATCTCAATTAAAATAATTTTATAAAATAATTTCTTTTTTAATTAATTTTTTAAAAAAATTTTAAACAAATAAAAATCTAATTAAATTTTCAAAACAAAATCTAATAAAATATATAAAATTCATAAAAAATTTCACAAAAAATTGATTTGGTAATAACTATGTCCCTGCATGGCAGGGGCAGGATGCTAGTAAATAATTAATCTAGTAGTCATAGGAATCCGTCAGTAAATTTCGACGAATTCTCACGACTGTATTTTTTCCTACAGATTTTCTACGGGTGATGTACAAGCTGTCGGAAATACTCCAACGGATTATTGGCCGACAGATATTTTGGAATATCTGTCCAGAACTGTCAGTAAACCGTCAATAATTTCTGACGTTTATACCCTGTCAGAAATATGATTGCTTTCCTGTAGTGTTTTTGATAGCTTACTTGGAAAATATAAGCCTTCTAACATAAACTGGAAGAGAAATCCACCGAAAAGGCCGGATCCAAACACGTATATGTAAGCAGCAACTACAATTAGACCATAAAACAGGTGTTTCTTGTAAGTAACACCATCAAGTTCTTGAGCACATTTATAAAATCTGTGTCTTAAATTAGTACCTGAAGCTGTCTCAACATTTGAAAATGCTGAGGAAACTAAAAACGCAATGGAGATTTGAAGATTTATGCATAGAAAATAGAAAACGAACTGGACACTATAGTCATTATACCGGAAGAACTTGAGTCCTACAACAACCTAGAAATCTCAAAACGTATCGAACTTTATATAATAAGATACGAAAAGATTAACATAAGATATGTCATGTATACATTACCTATTGCTGAGCCAAATATAATCAAGCTTATAATGTATAGTGTTGATATCGCAAGAAAATATGCGTAAGAAACCATCCAATATGGAGCATCTCCTAGACCATGCATTTTCATTATAATTCTTAGACGTTGTTGCTTCTCATACACCAATGAAGTCAAGATGACCTATATATAAAATGTTACTAAATATTGAATCTCATGACAGGGTTTTGATCATATATATAAGCAAACTTATTGAAAATATACTTACAGGGAACAGAAGAAGTATAACCCATGTTAAAAAAAGAGGACCAATCACAGATGCTACATCAACGCGTAATCTAGTTTCTTGCTTAGGCATTTCTTTTACAAAATCGAATAGTATCTTTGTCATTGGACCTCTCAAAAACCTAAGATAAGCATTCGAAGCCTGCAAATATTTTGCGGTGTCTAAGAATGGGTTTGATAAAAAGACATGCATATTACCAGCCCCGTCTCAGCCTATCAGAGGACCTTTGGAAAAAAAAAATTCTTAAATAAATTTTAAAAAAAAATAAAAAATGGGCCCCTTTTATGTTAATAGTTTTCTGAATTTATAGGTGGGACTCATGGCATTTCCCAATTGTGTCTCCCCTAGAGACGGGCCTGCATATAAAGTAGGCCCGGGCAAAAAATCCGGACCAAACTTACCGAACCAAACTACAAAAAAACTAAACTGAACCAAAAAAAAATTTTAGACCGATTGGTAGAAGTACTTTACTAAGTTCGGTTTTCAGTAAAAAATGAACCGAACCGAGAAAACTGAACAATCCAAAATTTATTTTTTATTTTTTATTTTTTAAAATTTCTATTTTATTTTTCTATTTGATTTTTCTATTTAAATAAATTTTTTATGTATTTATTTATTTATTTTTATCCTAAACCGAACCGAATCAAACCAAACAAACCGAAATAACCCAAATAAACCAAAAAACTAAGATAAATCGTTATGTTTAAAACCGAACCAAACTTAAGAAATTAAAACCGGTCGGAATGTCTTTTCATACTCAAAATCGAACCGAACTGAATTATAAATTTTAAACCGATCAGAACTTTTTTTAGAAAACTGAAATATAAAAACACCAGAATTTCGACCCAGCCTGAACCAAACGGACCAAATACCCAGGCCTAATACTAAAAATAACATCTCACATCAGAGATTGGACATGAGATCATCTACTAATATGTAAAGGATATGTACTAGGTAGAAATAAGTGAGACACTTAGATTGTTATACCAAGTTAACTAAGCGAGGAACTCGGACCATTTTGACACGTCTATCTCGTATTCTGAATTCTCCTTTATCCGTAGCATTATACAAGATGGTCACATTGAAGTTGTTCTTATCAGTGTCCAAGAAATCATATGCTAATATACAAAACCGGAGATAGAGTTAGAAATTGCATAGGTAATAAGATAGACAAAATAATAATAGTGAAACAACCTGCAGTGACCTCATTGATGATCTCCTCATGGTTTCCTTGTTGATAACCTTTAAAAATCTCATTATTGATCTCTTTGGAATTGTTTCTCCATAGATTCCATCCTCGAACACATCTCACCTCTGAGTTTAGACATTAACCACTAAGTTAAACAATGGTTATATTAAGGTTACTCCCTCCAATTTGAATTTAATGAGGTTTTAAGATTATTTTGTTTTATATTAAGTATCGTTTTATATTTTCGATGCAAATATTTGGTAAAAGTTACAATTATATTCCTATAGTGTATCGACCAATACTTTTTTAAATATATTAATAAATGACAAACAAGAATTTTAAACATTTTTTAATGTGTGAAAATAATTTAAACGATATTTATTTTAAAACCGATAGAATATTGGAAAATTCTCTTAAATATTACTAAATTTAATTTTTATTCTACAAATACTATTAAAATTAAATTATGATAAAATCACCATTCAATAATTCAATTGAATTAGAATTAGATTCTATTAATTTCATAATCCCTAAACAATTAATACTAAACTCTAATTCCTAAACCAAAATTCTAAACTCTAAAAACAATAAATATTAAATTCAAACACTAAATACTCAATCCTAAGCTTAAATAAAAAATATAACTTTTAATAAAAAATGGTATTCATATCCAATTAAATAATTAATGTAATTTTGTCCAATAAACAACAATTGATGGTGTTAGAGAGAATTTTTCTAGAATATTTCAGATATGTATATTAACATGTAAATTAGTAAACATAATTTGAAGAACTTAATACCTTTCCGAAACTCGAGAAGTGGTTGTCGGAAGGAGAACGACAAGTTTGTGGTTGATTTGCAACGAGGTTGGATGTTAAATATGGGAAGATCTGAGTGAATCCCTGGATCTCTAAAATTGGTATAGTCTGCTTCTGATGTTGTACTCTGTATATATATTCATGATAAATCCTAAGAGACATAGACATAATGATAATGAAAACAACTAATCTTCAAGTAGAAAAATAACTTACCAAGACATTGTAGGCGAGATTACGCAAGAAAATGTCGGAGGAGTTCATTGTGAAAGAAGTTCTGAGTAAATTCCGAGATAAAACTAAACCGAAAAACAATGTGAAAGATTAGTTCTTGAGGAAACAACAGTCTAGTAGAATATAGATATGGAGACTAATGCAGGAACATTGTACATATGAATGATCAACCCACATGAGTTAGGCTTGTTTAATTTTCCACATAATTATGTTATTTAATCGTTTATGAGTTCTTATTTATTGGGAATAAATATATCACATAGAAAATTGGAGAAAATGTCTTACTAATAAGATATAGGAAAATTCACTCATCAATAATAGATGAAGCATACTAAAATAGAATAAAATTAATTAATTAATTATTGTACACTTAATTTTCTTGTCTCTAAATTGTTAATATATCTTCTTAGATGTTGATGTAAAAAAATCTAAAACCGACATTTAGATTTGACTTGGTATGACATTAACTATTTTGTTTTAGTTTGTTGGCACTTATGTTCAACTTAAGTAATAAAAAATAATGGTACTTATAATAACTAAAGAAAGAGACATACCTGCTCCAATGGATTGATTACGTCCAGTAACAAGAAAGATCACAGGACAAGATCCAGTTTGTCTGCACGAGCCACGGCTGCGATCAACTAACCGACTTTCAGGCCGTGGAATATGTAACAACGGAAGCATTGGTTTAGGGTTAGGGAAAGCACAAAAGGCGGCTTGTTTTAAAGATGAATATTGTAACCCACAACTATATCTTTCGCATTTACCATCTCGATTCGTGTTAATACATCGACAACCACAACGATGATCGACAGAGTTATTAACTTGTGTATCGAACAAGACTTGAATCGCCACTAGAAGTAGACAAAGGTAGAAAGGGATCACAATAAGCCTAACATTGCTCCATATGTTTCGTTTCTAAACCAATGTATATAGTTAGGGTTCAATGGATTTGGTAAACACATGTATGTATATGGTTTAAGACAAACCTGATAAGTTAGGTTTTTCCGGAATAAGGCATCGGCTCGTGTTAAGAAACCGGCCGGAACATGGTTCGCCATTGATGAAACTTCAAATCTTGATTTTTTTGTTTTTGTTTGGTTTAAAAATTAGTGAGATTAAGTCTTGATGAGGTCAAGTGTTGATATATATATATAAACCATGTGACAGCTTTTATTACCACTTAGGATTTTTTTTGTAGTTGAGGTCATTAATTATATACGTCAGTTACTTATAAGAACTTTAATTTTGTTTTATTATTTTTCTTATATATAGTTATTTGGACTAAGTCAACTAATTCTACAACTAACCCAACTAATCCTACAAGATATGCAAGTTTATGAAGACACTAGCTAAAATCTGTCTATAGTGTTCTTGTATAACGAGAAGAGTTTTTCCATCACAAAAAATATCGAAAATTTGAATATTACAAAAAAAAAAAATATTTATAAATATCACATTCATAAAAAAAATTCTTTAATACTATCTTATCATACAGTCACCATTCCTAAACTAATTAATAAATCATATATTAATATGGGCAAGTTGACTAGGAAACGAGTGATCCATAATCAATAAATTCTTCAATAAATAACTCACGAATCTATAAGATATGGCTGGGAAATTTCGTTGACTATATAATATTAAGTGTCCATGTGACAAATACTCTATCGTGTCTTACTTAAATGTAATGATATTACTTAAATTCCAAATTTTAGTAGTGACTCCAGTCAAACAAGAACATTAAAAAAGTTTCAGTCCTTTTTAAGGATCAAGGTTAGTATTAGAGGTCTTCTTGAACTCGATTTTATCGACTTTAACTTCTCCATCAATAAGTTCATAGACATAGATTGTAACTCTAAGACCATCAATGTCCATAAGAACAAAGCTAGGATTAACATCTTGGTTTATGCTTCTATATGGTCCAGTTGCGGAACTCGGGTTTATCACAACTCCTCCTTCATGTTTGTAAGCTGTGAACTTATGAGTATGGCCTGTTACAAGTATGTCTACATCGAGTTGCCTCTGAAGCATGGCTAGTGACTCTAAGTCACCTGTACAACAAACAAAGCAAAGCAAAATCTAGTATTTGTAGAAAATGAATCCTATATCATTTTTTGAAAGACCGAATATTCGCTTCGATTCTGATATTTATATGTAAATAAGTGTATTAAAGTATATAATTATATATATATATATATATATAAATAAAGTGATTTATTTTTCCCTTTTTAGTAAAAATCTTTTGTCTGAAATCTTAAAAATATCTCAACTTTGAAAACGCTAGTAACAAGGGAGAAATGAAACCGAGCTGGACCGGACTAAAAAAATCTTTGAGATTTGTCAAACTCAAATTATGAAAAAAGCAATGAAGCCCTGAGACCTGTACTCTCTTTTCAGCAAAACTTTAACGTCACTTTGACTGAGAGTCAAGGACCTCAAGGTACTCTCTGTCTCATGATATTTGCATTTAGTTTCTCTCCTTACTCTTTTCTCTCTGTTCCCCCATTTCTCTCCTTTTCAGAGTGTTCAACGTTTCCTCTTCAATGGCTCCCCCTGATGTTCGCCCACGTTTCTTCAAAGTTTTCCTCTCATGTTTCTGCTTAGATGACATGGTAAGATTATCTCTATCGTTTTTTTAAGTTCTAGTCATGAGGAAACGATTTTGGACAGAGTCAGTCCTTGTTCATAATAGGAAAGATTCTTTTAGCCTTGTGAGATACTTTGAAACAACACTGAAACTCGTGTGGTTTTTGAGTTTGCTTCCGTTTCTTTTGGTTTATTATCTGCATTTAGGTTCCCCCCTGAACAAAGATCTTGCTTTGTTTCTAGGGTTTCCTCTGTTTTTTCTCAGTGGTAAAGATGTTAACTTTCTGAGTTGTAATTTATGAATCAGCTTAATTTATTGCTAAAGATATGTTAACTTTCTAACTTTATTCAGTTTGTTTGCTTTGATTTTGTCTGGTTCTAGAAAATTTACTCTTTTAAGACAATTCATGAACTTTTTATCTATAAAAATCAAGTCTTCTTCCGTGTGTGGAAATCCTCTGCTATAGTCAGAGGTTGCAGCGTCACCTTAAGAGTCACTCTGTTTCAGAGTCTTTGAATATTGGCTTTCAAAGTTTAACTGTTTTATTTCTTGAATGTTTTCATTGCTCAGGCGATCCCATTTGCATACTACGACCATCTCCCAGATCATTTACCCAAAACAGCTGTTCTCCAAGGACCTGGTGGACGCTCTTGGAATGTATATATTGTGATTAAACATCAAGAAAAAGAAGTGTGTTTTGGCCAAGGATGGTCCAAATTCGTTGAAGATAATACTCTTAGCGATAGAGACGTTTTGACCTTTGTGTATAACGGAGACTGCATTTTCGAGGTCAGTATCTATCGCAGCGATGGATGTAAAGAGACAGTGGAAGATGACGAAGAAGAAGCAGACAGTGTTTATTATGTGAGCAGTGAAGAAGACACAGACGCTTGTTCTGAATCCGAGATTGCAAATGCAGATCCGAAATGTAGAGACAAAGGTTCTTAACACATTGCTAGCTTTATTCATCAGTTAAGATTCTTTAATGTGATTGCTTTGATTTGACTGAATGAGATTTATCTTTTCAGGTAAATCGAAAGTGGAAGTTGAGGAGGATTCTGATGACGAAGAAGACAGTCTTTATTCTCTAAGCAGTGAAGATTCTGAAGACACAGACTCTTGTTCTGACTTCAAGATGGCCAAGACAATCCCAAAACGCAAGAACAAAGGTTTAGTTAAACTCATTGTTGACCCATTTCAATCACTTGAGTTGTTGTTTATATAAAAGAGACAAACATGTTTTGTTTGTTGAGATGTTTCCAGAAACTGTGGAGGACTCTGACGAAGACTGTGATTACATTGAAAAGTTGGGTGACTTGGATGTTAACAAAGACACGACCATTAATGTCAAACCAAAGGTTAAAAATCCCAAGAAGATAGGTAAAATAAATATATCAACTCTCATCACTTTGATCATTTGTGTATTTCTTATAATATTAATTCAAAATTGTTGTCACTTACTCTATGGAACACAGCGGCGGCAAAAAATAGGAGGAAAGGTATTATTTTCTTACAAATTTCATCATCAGTTTTATTTTTATTTTGTTATGTTTATAAAAAAAAGTTTTTGTCTGTTGAGATTTTTACAGCAAAGCCTATGATAAAAAATCCAGAGAAATATTTAGATAATCCAGAAAACATACATTTCGAAACTAACGTAAAGAATAGGTTATACGAACTGGTAAGAACTACATACAAGTCATAATATTACTATGTTTTAATTTAATTAATTTAATCAACGTTTGCTTTGTGTACCTTTTGATACAGTTGGTTCATTCACAGTTAGTGAAAGACTATTGCTTAAGATTTGGTGACTACATTCAATACATTGACAGATTTGGGACAGTCGTAGCAAAAACAGCAAAATGGAAAGATCAGCGAGTCTGTGTTAAAAAATGGAACCAGATATGTAAGAGAAACAAACTGAAGTCTGAAGATCGTGTTTTGTGTGAACTATTGCGCAAACAAGATTTTGTTTATGCGGTTAAAATCCATATCATTCGAGCTAAAAATCTTTTATGAGTTATGTTATTGTCTACGTTTAGATTAATCTACTATTTGTCCTGTTCATGTAAGAATCTATTTATGGATTACAAGATATAATATTTTAGGTATTGTGTTATTATGTTTGTAGAGATTCCATTTTTACAGCTTAGTTTTAATTTTTTTTTTTTTTTTTTCCACAGCTTAGTTTTAATTAAACACCCTTAATTTTACTATTACCAAACCATGGACGGTTGTTGACAAGAAAAATAAAAAAAAATGGACGGTTCAAGTTGTTGAGATAACACTATTTACAATGAGTAAAGATGAAGAGTTGAGAAGCACTATAGAATCAAACTGGTTAGTGGAAAGGAAAATAAATAAATTGAGACAAGTGGCGAGATAATGACATAAAAACGTTGGTCAACTCAAAAAAAAACGTGTTCATATCAATTTTGCACGTTGACATCGTGTTTCTGCCTTTTTCATTTTTCTTTCTTTCTCTTTTTGTTAAAAGGATTTGTCAGCTACGTACGTATAAAAGATACACGTTTTTTTATTAAAGAAAATATGTATGCCTTAATGTTAAAATCCTACTTAAATATGGGCACATTAATTAAATTCTAGAGTTAAATTGTTACCCAAAAATCGTGTTTATAGAAAACGTTAAACCCTGAAAACCTAATTATATTGAGAAACTATCAAATTGTAATATCCACACGATGGGTCGTATGAGTTGCTACGTGAACAGAAACCTTTCCACATAATTCTAATTTAATTATAATTCAAATAAATTATTTTACTTTTTAAGAAGATTATATTTTTACTTATATTTTCTAATTTTTACCGCTTTATTTTATTACTGTTGTCAGTTTCTAAAAATATTTATTGCTTATTATGAAAAGCGTAGAATTAAAGTGCGACTTATTCCAGTTTTTTAACCCACAAATATTTCAGAAGGAATACCACCACCAAGCTCAGTAAAAGATACCATGAAGTAAATTTACTATATTTAACAAAACAAGTTTTTATCGAAAACTTTTGTTTTGTTGATTGAGAAAATATTATTGGTTTGAATTATATTTATAGAACATAAATGTTCTTCGTAGTATTACTTAATAGTGTGAATTTAAAAGTAGACATTAATTAGTTTTGTACCGTGACAGCGGTTATAAACAATTAAGTTGCTATATAATTGGCTACGGGACAAAAGTCAAAGACAAAAGAAGAGAAGTAATAAAAATATAAAAAGCACGTGACGAGTCTTCAAAGCGAATGCGTGGTGGGGCAGCGTTGAGAAAGGGTCAACGCAGTTTAGTGAATTCAGATGCCAGCTCAGTAGCATGATCCTATCCACTTCAACTTCCAAATCATTGAAATATCTGACATCATTCTCAAACAGTCAAACTCAAACCTCCTCTTTCATTTTCTTTTCTAATTTCTAAATCCTAAGAAAGGTCATTTTGTGTCTCATATGTGTTGAATTTCTCCTAGTCTTTCATTTTAAACTTGGAGTGTTTTTTTTTGTGAAAAGATTTATTTTAAAACTTAGAGTTAACGTACATATATAATAAATTGATATTGAATATTCTTCTTATAAATTTTTAACACAAAACATGTATATATGTGTTGGCAACTTAAGGTGTAATTACAAATTACACAAACATAACTGTTTTGTAATGTTGAATTTTTAGAATTTCGCTTTTAGTTATTAATATTCATCCTTTAAAAGTAAAATTTGCTTGCAAATTGTGATTGTTCTTATTCAACTCTACAATGGAAAAAAATTTTACATGTTATTTATTAAAATCAGCCATCGTTGGTTTGAATCAAAATATTATTGTACTTATTGTTACGCATGTTTATTAAGTGGCACAAATTTTTAAAATTTTGTTTGATCAACTCAACTTAGTAGTGTTTTATTAGGCTAAAAATAGATACACCTTTAAGTTTTGAGAAGATGAATCTAGTCATATAGAAAGACAAATTGATGTCGATTTGTAAATGTGAAAACCATGGTTCCAATTATTCTAAGCCAATTATTTACGTACCTAGTTACTCATCCCATGATGAAACATGTTTAAATTAAAAAGCGTCATGTATGATGTAATGATTAATAACTTTATCTTTAAAGAAATGTCATGTCACAGAAAAATAAATATATATTAGATAAAATAACACACGTGTTTCAAAAAAAAAAGAAGAAGAAGATCAGAAAACTGACCCGTGTGAAAAGAGTGTGTGCCAACTGGCATTCCACGTAGGCATTTGAAAACACGGAACCATATATATATACAGCTTCGTTCTAGTTTCAGTTTCCCAGCACACAACATCAAATATCTTTAGCTCCCAAAACAGAGTCACACAAAACAAAGATTCGAAATTAAAAAGAGAGATAAGGAATCAAGATTCGGGTATGCATTATCCAAATAACAGAACCGAATTTCTCGGAGCTCCAGCACCAACCCAGAATGGGTACCCATATCATCAGCAGGAGCAGTTGTCACCAGAGCAAGAGCTTTCAGTTATAGTCTCCGCTTTGCAACATGTCATTTCAGGTGAAAAAGAAACGACACCGTTTCAATGTTTCTCCAGTAATAATAGCACGGTGATAAGCGCGGGAATGCCTCGGTCGGATTGCGACACTTGTCAAGTTTGTAAGATCGAAGGATGTCTTGGTTGCAACTACTTTTTCGCGCCAAATCATACAATTGAAAAGAAACAAGAGGAAGAGATTACTAGTAGTAGAAGAGAGGCAAAGAAAGATGAAGGCGGGAAAATTAGAAAGAGGAAGAACAAGAAGAATGGTTACAGAGGAGTTAGACAGAGACCTTGGGGAAAATTCGCAGCTGAGATCAGAGATCCTAAAAGAGCGACACGTGTTTGGCTTGGCACTTTTGAAACTGCTGAGGATGCAGCTAGAGCTTATGATCGAGCCGCTGTTGGATTCCGTGGGCCACGGGCTAAACTCAACTTCCCCTTTGTGGATTACACTTCATCTCATATTGCTGCTACTGATGATAATATAGTAGCCAATACAAGTGCGAGTGCAAACGTGAACGTGAGTACTGTTGATTCTGTTGAATCAGAGCAATGGCGTGGAGGTGATTGTGATATGGAAGAATATTTAAAAATGATGATGATGGATTTTGGGAGTGGTGATTCTTCAGATTCAGGAAACAATATTTCTGATATGTTTCAGTGATTACTTTGAAAAAAAAATCAAGCTCTTTCTTGTTAGCGTGTTTTTGTAGTTTGAGTGCAAGAAGAGTGTGTAAACTAAAGCTTGTTCAAAGGACATGTAATTACTAGTCTTAAATTCTTTTTAATGATTTTGCTCAATTTTATATTTCTCTCATAACAAAGAGTTTCAAACTGAGAGGAGGAAATAAAGAGGTTAAGAAAAACCAACCTAGTGTCAGATTTGTTGTTTATAACGGCCAACTATATAATATAACGGGTGACTAATGGAAAAAAAAGATGTTTTCTTGTACAAAGCGCTTCGTGCAGCTATCCGACAAACAATTGCATCTATGAGGTCTTGGCTAGTTATATTGTAACATTAACCTTAAGTTTTTGGGATTAATTAGCTTGGTACAGCTATTGGTTTGCTCTTTCCCGCTGATCAGTTTTGTGACATCTTCCTCCATCTGGTTATGATCTCAAAACATGTCATGGTTGTTGATAAACAAAAAAAAAAGCAACAAGCCAATTAGGAATTTTTTTTGTTAAGAACAGAACTGTAAAATTTGCTATATTTACGCCAATTCACCAAACCAGAGAGACTCACGTCAACGCCAACCAAATTTAAGAAAAAGTCCAAACCCAAAACCCTAGTTCTGACTGCTCTGATCTGCTCTGCTCTTTATATAACTCATAACACCTATAACTAACTAACTAACTAATTAACTGTGCCTATTAGTTATCAGAAGTGAACATGAAGGGTTTAATTGTAAACAAGAAGAAAGCAAAGATTAGGCTTCACATGTTTAGATCCAGAGTAATTGTAAAAGAGCTCAGAATAAAGAGTTTTGATTTGGAGACGAGTGCTTTCTGATCAGCAGCAGCTAAGAAGAGAGGAAACAGAGAGATTACTTCCATGGCCGAGATGAAAAACCTTCATCTTAGTCGGCGGCGAGAAGGAGGGAAGGATTCAGGGTTTTTACACCGCCGGAGTTTGACACACAGATTATTATAATTGGGCCATGTGACAAAGATTTATCCAAAGGTCAAAACCGTCCTTCTATAGCATTTTCTTTCTCTTCATAAACTTTTAACGGAAAAAAGACGCGCCAGGGAGAGTTCGAACCATTGACTTAATAATGGAACGCTCTTTCCACTGAGCTACATGGACATTAATACAAATTTGTACAGATATACAAAGTTATATCTAAGTCTTAATCATTTTCGAACCATCACTTAGACATGATTCACAATGAAGTTACATCACAACAAATACTCTTACCATTATGATACGAAATTAACTCCTCTCTAATATTATTCCTTTTGATATAATTTCTTTGATTTCATATTGAAAGTGTAAAGTAATGCACTGTCGTTTACATCAAAGTTTTTAATTAATTTTTATATCCGATTATGGTATTAGAGCAACATACTACTATTTGACAAATAATACGTCGCTGGTACAAAGTCAACCTCAATCACCCTAATAAACAATCTCATTTAACCCAACGTCATCGAAGATATGGCGAGAACAACCCAACCAACAAGATTTCATCGAATCAGTTCATAACGTTTTCTAATACATTGAATTTTCAATATTATCTTGTTATAGTCTTATATAGGACATATAAATTTCAAGACAAAAAAAAGATGTAGTAACGTACTTATACTCTATACAAAACTGTTTTTGCCCCCACAAAACATTGAACTAGATATTTCGGATAACTTTACCCATTCAGCCAGCCATTTCATAGCTGTATTGCTTCAGAAGACAACACCGACATATTTGACTAACGATGTTGGGTTTAGTGTCCGAACTGAAAGTGGAAAGCGGCACGAAGTTCACCGAACCTTATTCTTTATTATTATCTTTTCTTTTAAAATATAATACATGAACCGGTGAGTGACTCCAAGATCTGACCTTGTACGTCGAGCCTCTTTTTTTGTTATTGTTTTTGATGTATAAATAGTCACAAGATGACAAAACTTTCTCAGATTCTTGTGAACTGCTAGTGACAACTTTTGTTCCCTATATGGGAGACCATACGAGAAACACTCTCAGGGGCAGACCTACGTGATAGAGGAGTTGGTCAGACATGTATTAGAAAACGTTATGAACTCATTCGATGAGTTAGTGTATTAACTCATTTTTTTCTATATATTATATAAAGTTTCCATCTGATTTGATTAGTCATTAGAGTTAATTAGTAGTTATTGGTTGTTGGAGTAAAGAAGATCAAGAGCATAGCTGTGTATATATAATTACTATTAACGTATTGTCGGAAACCCAGTTGCGTGGGAACTCAGATTAGTAATTACTATGTGCAATTTACAGCTATCATAATCACATGCATGGCTCTGTTTCTTACATATTTTTTTTAAATTGTGGTTTAAACAAATACTAACTCTTCTCTAACCTTTGGAGACTTTAAACAGCCAACATATTATTACTATTTTTATCACCATTTTACAAGTATAAAACAACAAATTAAATTTTGGAATGTGGTTTAAACAAATACTAACTCTTCTCTAACCTTTGGAGACTTTAANTACTAACTCTTCTCTAACCTTTGGAGACTTTAAACAGCCAACATATTATTACTATTTTTATCACCATTTTACAAGTATAAAACAACAAATTAAATTTTGGAATGTGGTTTAAACAAATACTAACTCTTCTCTAACCTTTGGAGACTTTAAACAGCCAACATATTATTACTATTTTTATCACCATTTTACAAGTATAAAACAACAAATTAAATTTTGGAAATTTCCCAGAAATTGCATGAAATTTTGAAAATGCATGTGCATTAAATTAAAACATTCATGTGCTTAATTAAAACATCCCTTTGCGTTAATTTAGGGTTTATTTTATAAAATTAATAGAAGAAATGTTGTTTTTGTGATCTTAAATGGCTCTTCTTGTGTATCAAGAGATAACTAATCGTTACATTGACCCTTAAAATGGTTATAAGTGATTACTGAAGATAACTTAAATATATTGAGAATCTAATCTTAGATCTCTAAACTCAAAGAGACAACACTTATGTCACTTTGTGTGTGTGTGACTTATCAAATATAATAATACATTTATTAGTTTATATTAATATAAAATAAAGAATATATAACTCTGAAATGTATCATATAAATACAAACATTTTCCCTATAGAGACTGCAACAAATACAATAGATTAGAACACCAAAAAAGAGAGAGAGAGAGATCAATGGAGTGTTCCAACATGAAACAACATCAGTATGGTTCATTCGCAGAGCCAAGGATCTCATTCTCTAGCGGTTTCGCAACAACTAAGCAAGAAATGATTAAGTACAAGGAAGCACCTGTGTCGGCAGATGATTTTGAGTTCGGAGTCGAGAACTTATCCATGAGCACAGCAGATGAAATCTTCTTTGATGGAATGATATTACCACTCAAGGAAGAAATAAACACGACGAAGAGAATGTCAACTTTGAGAGAAGAACTTAGTGAAGAAGATGAAGATTCACTAAGAAACAAATCAAAAGGGTCGTCGAGTGGTTGGTGGAGAGAAAGATTAGGGTTAGGATTCGTGAGGTCCAAGAAAGATCACAAGAAAAGTTCTTTATATCACCATTAGAAGCAATTCTACAACTATACAAGAGCCTTTTTTTCTTATAATCTTTTTTGTTAATGCTTTTGTGTATGTGTGTTTTAAAAAAAAAAAATCTTTTTTACTTCTTCACCCGATGTAAAAATTGTTTGCTGTTGAAGAGTTTCTCCTTTGTTTAATTCCAAATTTTTTCTTTATGGGAAATTAATGGTGATACAAATTAAATATCTTAGATATTTTGATATTTTCCACCTTCTCATAACCCAGATAAGAAAAATCAACAACTTTTTAAAAAGTTAAAATAATGCATTAACAAATATATATAACACACAAAATATATGGGTATATCTAATTATCTGATATTGAACTGGCAATTATAATTTTCAGATGGATTAAGACTAGTTATAAGTAAAATAAATATAAAAAAAATAAAACAAAAAAGACTACTTATAAGTACAACAGAAGAATCTAATTAAATTGAAAAAATGAAAAACTGGAATGTGCCAAACGAATTAAACACATAATTATAAAAATCACAAAACGACATCGTTTCTAGCTCAAACTGTTCGTCTCGGAGTTTACGCTTTATTTTATTTATTTTCGTTCTCTCCTTCGCAATTCTGTTATTGTTCAACAACATTTAAATTAGAATGGCGCATTTTTATGTTAATATAATCGAGATCCGTAAAATTGAAGCAAGCAAATAGAGTCTCATGCGTGCTTCTCTAATCATTGCGTTTTTTTTCTCTAAAATAGGATCTCTCTAAGTTTTGGTAATAAAATTGTTTATTTTTTTTCTCTCTATCAATGTCTTTGTGTTCTGTTCCTTTCTGATCTCTCATATCTCTTTCTCTACCAAAGCAGCCATGGTCGACGACTCTTCTCTTCTCTCCAAGGTACCTTTTTGTTGTGTCTTGCTTTCAGATTTTTTTTAATCTGCTCGTCACTTCTGATTAGTGATTTCAATCAAAGCTCTAATCTATAAAAAACGATTATTTTTGGCATTAAATAAATAAAAAGATTATGTGTGTTATCTTGGTTTAAATACAGACAAATACACGAGGACGTAAATTTATTATGTTTTTGTTTTGTTATGTTTCAGGATAGTTTTGTCTTAAAGCTTCCAAAAAAGTCATCACTTGTATTAAGAACCGTTGTTCTTCTCTTTGTAATGGTCTGTGCTGTATACATTTGCTCTATTTGTCTAAAACAAATAGGAGTTAGTCCAAACTATGGTTTCTTGAACGTTGAAGTGTTTGAAAGACCTTGTCCTAAACCTAACATTGAACCATGGGACATTCCATTTGTGCATTACCCTAAACCAAAGACTTTTAACAGGTAAAGAAGGATCACAAGTTTAAGTCTTTATGATTCTTGGATCTCTTTATTCTACTATTGACTAGTGCTTTTGAATGATGTAGAGATGAATGTTCGTGTCACCCTGTTAGATACTTTGCGATTCTCTCAATGCAGAGATCTGGTAGTGGCTGGTTTGAGACTTTGTTAAACAATCATACTAACATAAGCTCGAATGGAGAGATATTTTCTGTGAAAGCTAGGAGAGCTAATGTTTCCACCATTTTTGAGAGTCTTGATAAAGTTTATAATCTTGACTGGTTGAGTAGTGCCTCTAAGAATGAGTGCACTTCTGCTGTTGGCTTCAAGTGGATGCTTAACCAGGTAATCAATCTCACTGTTACTCCTTGACATTGTAACATATCTTTATGATGGATTTGTAAGCATTGTAGGGTCTAATGAAACATCATGAAGAAATAGTAGAATACTTCAAAACCAGAGGCGTCTCTGCAATTTTCTTATTCAGAAGAAACCTATTACGCCGTATGATATCAGTACTCGCAAACTCTTATGACAGAGCTGCTAAACTATTAAACGGGACTCATAAGTCTCACACACATTCATCCAAAGAGGCTGAGATATTAGCAGGTTACAAACCAATGATCAACACAACACTTTTAATATACGAGCTGAAACATATTCAAGATATGACTTTGAAAGCCTTATCTTACTTTAATACAACTCGTCATATGGTTATCTACTACGAAGATGTTGTGGAGAACATCAAGGTGAGTTATTGAATTTTAAGTCCTTGTTTTGTTCTTATCTTATATGTGTTTCGATATGATGCAGAAACTAGACGATGTACAAGAGTTTCTAAAGGTTCCAAAACGTAAGTTAAAGAGTAGACAAGTGAAGATTCATCGAGGTTCATTGTCACAACATGTTCAGAATTGGAATGAGGTTCAGACCACACTCAAAGGAACCGGTTTTGAAAATTTCTTACGCCGAGATAACCGCAAATGATTTTTTGAGTTTTGTACATTATATCCAAACCAACCTTAGGCCGGCCAGAGACCTTATCTTTGTATTAGGTTTAAGATCTTAATCTTTGTATTAGGTTTTTGTTTTGCCTATTTTTATGCTGTTTCCTTTTTTATATTAGATTTGTTTGCTTTTTCGTCTAATTTATTTTGGTATTATTATTTTTTCATTTTATTTTAGATTTATTGCATAACCAAGTACAAAATACCTAAATAAGCTTTGAAAATGTTTGGTAATGGTTAATCTCTGTTTTGCCCATACTACGCCTAACCATTCTTATATAGAACCATATCAACTGTTCAATCACTATCTTAATATCCTCAAGATACATGAACAAGACACATAAACATTGTAATCAAAGATGATCTCCTGAGTTCTTCTTCCTGCGGCCGGTGAAGTCCAAGGGCTCGAGTTTTGGTCTTTCACCATACTCTCTATCTGAGATTAAGGGATAAATCATTTAGTTGTAATCTTCAAAACAACGTAGAAAGGTAAAGCCATGTACCACACTTATCTTATTGTTCATGTCGCATTTCACACCTATCTAAATGCATGACAACATTGCACTGCTTTACTTACTCTAATATCGGTAATATCTTTATAATTTTTCTTTGATTTTGAAAATATCATGTGTTATTTTGAGATAATTGTGATTAGTTTATAAATACATCTAAAAGGATTCAAAATAACTTAGAAATATTTAGATTGTTACATCAAAAAAGATTTAATACTCAACTAAAAAGGATACAAAAAATGAAGAAAAAGAATCAATATGAGAAATCAATACGTATAATAAAATATAGTTTATTATATATAATAATTGAAAACAAATAATAGATTTATCTATAGTATTTACAAATAATTCATTATTGCAATTGTATAATAATATAATATAATACTAGTATATCATGGGCTTCACGTCACGGAAAAATATATTCAAAACATATATGTTTTGAATAATGAATATAAGAGTCTTTTTGAATAATATAAAATTATGAGTCCAATTAATGGATATACGAAATAGATAAAAAAATTAAATTTTTTGATCAAATTCATTTCAGATATTTTGGATTCTGATTTATAATAATTTAAATATGATAATTTATTATTAGTTTGACTATTCGATTTATATTTGGTTTAGGTAGAGATCATATCATACATACCGTATACAAAATATTAAAAATATAAGTTTTGGTTAAATAAAATTTAATTAAAATTTTACAAATTAAAAAAAAACTATAATGTTAATAATAATTAGATATGTAATTGATACTAATAGTAGTTAAAATAATTATGATAAACTAGTGATACTCGACACGTTTTATTGTATCTATATATTTTTATAAAAATAAATAATATTTATTTTTAATTTTAGATTTTCTAATAGTAATATTTATTTATTTAATAGTTATAAAGATATTTATATATATATATATATCTAAAGTTGTGTATTTATTAATATAAACTATTGAAATT
>KE159270.1:4016-20181 GCA_000411055.1 Leavenworthia alabamica | reverse complement strand
GGCGCAAGCCAGCATCACCATCTAGAGGCCGCTCTCCAACTTCTCCCCCTCCAAGATGATATAGATCTCCTCCGAGGTTAGCTGTGACAGCGTCTATTTCCGCGTGGTGTTTTCAGAATCAGTGGCTCACCTTTTATCTGCCAACAGGGGCTCCCCTAGAAGAATACGTGGAAGTCATGCTAGAAGACGGTCTCCTCTTCCTTTACGGCGAAGGTACAACTATCTGGTGCCCGAGTTACGCCACTAGTAATTGAAGGATAGGATTCACAGCTTTGTAGACGAAATACTCAGTAACTAGATCTGGAAATATGTCTCAGTTTATATGTGCTTTGTATTTGTCATGTTTCAGGTCACCTCCAAGGAGAGTACGCAGTCCTCCCAGAAGATCTCCAATCCGCAGGCGTAGCCGATCCCCAATTCGTAGACCGGGTCGCTCTCGTTCAAGGTCCATCTCACCCCGCAGGTATGTCTTGATTCACTACTCGCTAGAAATTATTCTATGGTTAATTTTGATCTCCTGGATGTTATTGTGTTGCAGATGCATAGCTAAGATAGTACGTATGATAATAAAAAGAAAATACATATAATTCATGATAATAAAAAGAAAATATAAGATTGATAGCATGTTGAAAGTCTTGCATAATTCATGATCTTACTTTATTCATTTTTTTTGTTCAATCAATCTTACTTAGTCTTATCCTTAGGTTTTGTGACATACCAGTCCTAGAGACATCAATACCAAATATGACCGAGTTATAAAGATATATGTGGAGTTGCAAATCCTAGAAGGGTAAGGGCGTGTTGCAAATCCCTTTGTAGCTATAAAAAGAAGTTTATGCCTTGTTGAGTTATGTGTGTTTGACTTTCGATCCTGTGTGCATTATTAAAACTTGCAGATTCCTAGGAAGATTTCAAGGAGCCGCAGTCCTAGGAGGTAAACACTAAACACTTGCTTTTTTCTTAATTCTAGGTACTAGCCCTCCTCTTAAACTGGAAACACCTTAATCTATAGCTTGTAGTAGCTTAATAAGTTATGTATAATAAAGGTTAAGTTACTCCTAATTCGTGATACCATAAGCATCTGCAATGTATACTCATTTGAACATCTGAAACATAATATACGGTCACATCAGTATAATAAATGGAAGTAGGTGCAGCACATTACATTATTGATTACCTTGGATCTGCTAGTTAATGAAATTATGATGAAAGAAAGACAAATGCTTATGGTATTGTAAGTGTTTATGAAGTCTAATAAGAAAATGGGTTGTTGGGTATTGTTAAGGCCACTGAGAGAAAAAAGAAGCAGCAGTAACAGCAGTAGCAGTTCACCACCACCTCGCAAAACATAAGGTACTAAAACTGTGTCTCTAGATCATCCCCTTCTCCCTTTTCTGTGTTTCTTCCTCTTTTCTTGTAACAGATAAAGATGTTTACCAGTGAGCTCCAAATGAGAGAGTTGTGGCTTATGTAGTTTTCCTTGTGTTGGATGTTTTTAACCTTCTTTTGTGCATCTCCCATTATATACAGTTATACGACTTCTTTTTGTTATTCTCAAAGAATGGCTCATGGAAAGGTAAATTAAATGTTTAATACTCGCAAATTAAAAAATAAATATTTAATTTTATGTTTAATTTTTTTTTATCAATAATTTGTTATTAACCAATAGATATAAAGTAAATATAACTATTTTCAAAAAATAAATAAAAACTAGAAAAATAATGTTTGTAGAACAAAATAAAAAGCTAGGAACAACAAATCTAAGACAAATCAGTGTGCATCTGAAACTCTCCTAGAAAAACAGTTTACGGTACTCAGCCAGAGCCCATATAGGGAAGATGTTTCTATAGGTAACGTAATTTAAAAAACAGTTCTTCATAAACACTCCTAGCATTTCCTGCACAACAGCACCAACATAAATGCTTTAATAATCTACACACACAACATTTCTAGGACCCTTATGTCTTCCATCATTCATTATTTGAGAGAGAGACATAGAAATAGTACCTGTTGAGGATAATCTCCATTTTCTAACTGTGAATTGATGATTAGTTTTGCAGCACGATGAAGAGGGACTGGATCTCTCTTAACCTGTCCTGTTCTAATCAATCCCATCATTGCCCATGCTGTTTGCACCACATTTGATCTTCCTCCTTCTAATGCTACATATCTCTACATATCAAAGATCATTCAAGATTTTCAAAACTAAAGACTTCAAATGTTGAATTGATTTATAAATAACATGATCACCTTCTCAGAACAAGACAAATGGCTTTCTCCCCAACCTCCATTACTGTTTTGTTTCATAAGAAGAAAACGAACACCTTCACGTATAGCTAAACAGTTATCATATGTTTTACCAACTACTACTAAACCTTCAAGACCAAACCATGTTGCATATGTGTAACAAACTCCCCAACTTCCATACCTGTCAATCAAAAACAAACACTTCTTTACCGATCTTGAACTTGCTTTGACTTCTTATGGACCATTACCATGAACCATCTGCTTCTTGTGTGTTTTCTATGAATTGCACAGCTTTCTCAATAGTCCTATCAATCTCTTTGCTCCTGTGATCTGGGTATAATTGCTTGAACATGACTAATGCTTGGATGACCGATGATGTACATTCAACATACTCATGCTCCGTTACAATATCAGCTAGATTCTCTGTTGGGTTGAACAACTGGAGTATAGAGCTTAAAGAGATGACAAGCTTAAGTGAGTCTAAATGATTAAACTCTCATATTGTTTACTTACTTCTAACCATTGATATCCACGGACAGGCTCCCATGCACTCAAACCTCCATTTTCACTCTACAACAAATAAAAGTGTCACAAAAAAAACGATCTTATTAGTAGTTTTGTTTTGTATTATGGATTATAGTCTAACCTGATAAGAGAGTATGAAGTTGACAGCATCATATATTTGCTCAAGATCCATTTTTGGGCCAACCACATCAGGTGGCATCTTGGAGAGCTGTAGACAACACTATGAAACCAAGAAGAGATACATGTTAACTGAGACAAAACATAAGCTAAGATGTTTTGTTTTGATTACTTTTAAGGCTTCAGCTGAAACATCTGAAACTTGCCATCCTTGATCTCTATCTGAAAAAGCCCATCCTCCTTTCGCAATGTGTCGATGCATCTTCTTGAAATCGCCTGAAGGGTTTTCCCTAATCTTCAAAGGTTTTGTTTGATTTAAGAACACATTCAACTAAACTCTATATAGAGACCACTATAATGCAGATAAAAGTACCTGAGATTTCTTAATGAACTCATGTCCTTTCATGAGTACATCTCTGATTTCGTTGGAGAGATTAGTAGCAAGTAAAGCTTGAATAGCAAGTGTTGTGTCCCATAGTTGACTTCCAAAACTCTGCATATAATGTTGATCGTTAAGGTTAAAGGGTTTCCAACTCAAAACCATGTTGCGCCATACTATTCTTGGTCCCTTCATATACATGGCCGGTCCAAAGGGTAGCCTATCCGGATAGGTCACATACACAGTAGGGCATCTAATAGTTTAAAAGCATTTTTTAAGTTTTAAAATATGTTTAGCTATATTTTAGATTTAAATAAAATTTCACCTAAAACATCCAAAATAATTGTGAATAGTTGGTCTGGCCAAACAAAATACTATACATATCAGCAGAACATAAACTCAAAACAATACCTGCAATGTCAGTCCATCTTCAGCAAGCCACAAGTAATCCGGAATCCTAGCAAGATGTCTTTTGAAGTGTTCTCCATTTGGATTTTCATTCCAACAAGCAAGTAAACTCATTGCCTAACAATTTAAACCTTAATAATTCAATTTCTTGTCATATTTTATTGAAAGGATTAGTTAGTATATTTTGCACCTTGCCAACATTTCCAAAGTTGATATAATGGCTATTTTCATCTTCATAATGAATATACTTCATCACAACCTTAAGAGCCTTTTCTCTAACAAGCTTGTTCAATGGCCAATGTGTAAGGAAAGGCTCCATGAACATGTGAAGACTGTCCCATACAAGATCTTGAATACAAGAATGTGGATAATACATGTCTTCCTAACAATATAAACATATTACAACAGATAATGAAACAAAAACAAATTATGTTGTTAACTAACCTTTGCACATAGATGTCGTGCTTTATTCCAGTTTATGTCTTCATAAGCTTGTAAGTAGAGTTCTTCTCGGAGTTTCAGAATAAGAGGTGTTATTGTTCCGACAAATCTCTTCCCATAAAAATAGGACATGAGTAAGTAAACCAACCGACAAAGACATGAAGTCTTCCCTGCATGCATGCATTGTTATATGTTATATTATTGTTTTTAAAGTATATAAATTCGAAAATGTTATGAACAAAACCAAACCAAGATGTATTGGAAGAAAAGAAGGTAGTAGCCACATCTCTGGAGGTATTGGGTTGGTTCCATTCCAATCATATATTCCAAGTATCTACCCACACAAAATCTAGTTACACTTTTTTCGAAATCTCGCATTTAAAATATGTGTTTTAAGGTCTTACTGAGAGCCAAAACTTTCCCCAAGAAGGAGTGTATGTCAAACCACCATGATCAAGAATCCATTTTCGAGCATGCTTACATACCTCTCCTAGCTCTAAATCTTGATCTATTCCAAGAATACGTAAACATATATAATTCAATGCAGTGCAAAACATAACGCTCTTGTCCTTTATGTGAAGTCCCCATCCACCATCTTTATTCTGAGAATAAAAAACATATAACATAGTTAGAACTAGGGATGGGAATAAATCTGAAACCGAAAATTTATAGATAACCGAAATAAACCAAAATTTGAACCGAAACCGAATCGTTTATAGATTAAATATTTTCGGTTTTGGATTCAGATTTTGGTTTTATAGATAACCGAAATAAACCGGTGTTTTGATGTTTCAGTATGTTTTTTTGGAGATTTCGTTTTTTCGTTTTTTGATTTTTAAATTATTTTTTGGATTTTTTCAAGTTTTTTTTGGATTTTTAGATTTTTTTTGTAAAACCGAACAAAGTTGAAAAAATCTAAACCGAATTAAATCGGTTCGGTTTCTGTTCGCTTTTTAATATGTTTCACTTTAGTTATCCGAAAACCGAAAAGTCTGAACCAAAGCCGAATTTGAATCCGAAAAACCAAATCAGTTCTCTCATGTTTCTTTGGTGCAACATTGTACCTGGAAATTATAGATATATCGAATGATCTCTTTACGATGCTCTACACTGAATATTTCATCAAGATGTCCTGTGATATAGAAAGAGAACACCTGCCACAACACTCTTCCTATTAAATTTTCTTGGTCAATTATTTGTATTGGCGTTAAAAAAAGACTTAACCATCTGAGGTATGTAGAAGAGTGGACCGGCGATTTCAGCTGGCCAGTGGCCGTCACTGCTTTGTAACGCTGAGAAATAATGAACTGATCTTTGTAATGCATTGGTAGCTGCTTCGTTGGTGATCTCTTCACCATCTTCGACTTTAACCAGTGGTATTACTTGATCGAAGTTTTTTTCCTTGAGAAACTAAAAACATGTTTTTGTTTACTCTTTTATTTTATATATTAATATTAATAGTAATAGTAAATATATTTTAAAGATAAACCATTAAATTAATTTTTTATTCTAAAAATAGCATATAAAACTGATTTAGGACAAAATTACTATTCAATAATTTAATTAAATTTAAAACTAGATTCTATTTGAGAAAAATTGCATAATCTCTAAACAATAAATAATAAATTCAAACACTAAATATTCAACTATATATAACCTTGAATACTATATCTTAATCTCTAAAAAAAAATTATAAACCCTAAACAACAAATATTAAACCCAAACAATAAATACTAAACCCTAACTCTAATCCATACACCAAAATTATAAACCCTAAACAATAAAAACTAAACTCAAATATTAAATATTCAACTCTAATCTTAAATTAAAATATAATTTTAATAAAAAAAAATATTTTTAACCATTTTGTATAATAAACTAAAATTATTGATGTTAAAAAAAAAATTTCATATTCTAGTTTAATCACATAATGACTTTTAGTAATGTGGTATATAATCTATAAATTTTTCTTATATATCATTTATAACTTCCTAGATTACCAATTGTATTATTTTATTACTTCGTTATTTATCAAAACAAATCGTAGAAATAGACATAATGAATATAAATAATGGTTTAAATAAATAAAACATACTTGCATACGCTATAAAAGATCGCCGCAAACTCTAATATATATAGAATTATAAAGTCACTTGACTTTTGATGTCTATATAGTATATAAAGTTTTATGTTATGTAGTGTCATCTATAATTAATCTCGTTATGGAAGTAACTAAATTTTGTATAGGTAATTATAATAAGACCTTAGAAGTCATTAGTCATAAACTCTGGAATTTTTTTTTTGTTAAACTTAAAACTCTGAAATTATGTATGTTGTTTATATTTTATCATCAAAATATTTGTTTTCTCTACACATTAAAATAAAATATTTAAATAGAAACTCCAGCATCCAAAACATTAATTTTGCTTAGAAAAAATTAGTATTCGAAACATCCTAAACATTAGTATTAAATCATGAAATATTATTTTTATCATTAAAACAGATTCAACTTACGCTAAGGTGCAAGCTTGCATTCAAAACGTTCACGTCAAGTCAGGAAGCTGAATCACAAATCTAATTAAGTTCATTCAAAGATCCCCAATGATCTCTCCCGTAACTGCTTTCAGGCACTAGTTTCAATAAGAAGTGTGGTAAGTAACAGCTGCCCTAACCTTAAAAAAGAGACAAATAAATATATAACCGCAACCCTAAAGGAAGGCCAAGAGGTTGATTTTTTCAGACATGGCATGTCTAAAAGAGACAATATAGCATGGAGACTTGGAGAGGACTGAGGAGGTCCATGTGTGTCTTTAGCATGGACAGTTGTGACTCTTGTGAGGCCCTTTGATTACTTGGAAATCGAGATCGGGTCAAATATGTTGTGATCTCTTATTTTAAAATTTAATAATAATTTTTCCCCAAAAAAAGATTTATTAAAGCCCAAAGGGCCTAACGATAAGTAAATAGTCTCTAGACCTTCCCATGAAGGCAAGTCCATTATAAGTAGAGCTCAAATGTACGAATAAGGTTAAGACTTGAGACTTGATTTTCCAATAACTTGTTACCGATGTTTGGATGTGGCCTCCAAGTTTGCTCTCTGTTTCCTACTCATGGTAAACAATCATTGACTTTCAATAGTTTCACGAACAAAGACTAAAAACTTCTAAACCTTAAACTTTCGTTAAAGCATTCAAGAACTCGTTAAAGATGGGAAGAATGGACTCTTGTTTGCATCTTCATCGGAACTAGCAGATCAGTTATTGGTAAGTGGTATTCTTTAAAATATGTTTATTGACTAAGTCAACACCAGTAATGTTCTTGTGTTCTGTTTTTGTGAACAGATTCTCTTCAAGGGTTTTCCTGGGAATGTGATACACTAATGTCGCTTAAAAGGGGTGCAATGGAAATTGGTTCTTCAGGTCGATTGGACACAGAGTGGGAAGATTGTGCAAAACCTCTGATTACTCAGGCAAGACCCTACACACACACATTTTTGTTGGGCTATTTCTTATAAGACGTCTGATCCATGCAGATCGTGTCTCAATTAGCGGATTGGTGAAGACAAAAAAAGAACTCAACATTGGTGGGCTTGAGAGTTTTTTCACAACATTCTTTGTAGATACAAATTTTTATTTACACACAATCATACAGATCACAAGTTCTGTCTAAAAATATTGACAAATGTCTGATTCCAAAAACATTTTGGCAAGAATGAGCAAATAATATCAAAATCTCAGTCAACCAAAAGTAAGGCCAAGACACAAGACAAATCTCTGAAAAACTCAAATCAAGTTTATGTTTAACTTTAATCACTGTCAGTAGATAAAACCAGGGCAGCTAGCCTTTTGTTTTTCCCCGGTGCTTGTAAGTTTTTGTGGTAGAATAAAATTCCTTAGCAAAGAGACTCACTTTGTTTTCGTCTTAGTTTTCTTCAGGAGAATGGCAGTTCTGAACTCGGCATCGTCTCTAATGAAGCTCCACCAGAGAATGGTTAAGAGGATTATGACGGCGTGCCATATCGAGTGAGCATCGAAATGTCCTTCATATGGAGGAAAATCATATACCTCTAAAAGCATGGCTAACCCTCCAACTATCACAACCACCCAAAGTTTCCAGTTTGAAGGATGCCTCAAGATAGCAGCCCATCTTGCCCATATGAGAAGCTGAGAAACTCCCATTGATACACACACAATCATGTTCCAACCTGTAAACAACATTCAAAACCGGTGAATTCACTAAAATACTATTGAATCGGTTTCAGATTAGGGAAAGAGTTTGTGATGTACCATAGTCGAGTTTGTAAAAGTTGATGTATAGTATGTGGGTGGTTACGAAAGCTAGTATTGGAGCTGAAACCATAACCCTTGCAGCCTCGACTCGAACATCAAAGGTTCTTAAGATTGCTAAAATGAGTGAGAATCAAAGAACTGCTACTGCAGATGAGTAGTCCAACCTCTCT
This sequence comes from Leavenworthia alabamica, assembly GCA_000411055.1. NCBI lineage: Eukaryota > Viridiplantae > Streptophyta > Magnoliopsida > Brassicales > Brassicaceae > Leavenworthia > Leavenworthia alabamica. The sequence goes on along the minus strand of KE159270.1, from coordinate 11,605 downwards.
GTGATGTCAACATCCCTGACAACCATAGAGACAGATTACTAGAAGATTATATGATATATGAACTGTGGATGATGATTACCGGCTGTGGAAAACAGCACTCCAGAACCAAGAGTTCATGGACAGGAGACCGTAGATATGCCATAAACCGACATATTCATAGAGCGCTGTCCTGTCTTGTTTCAAAGGCAACTTATAGTACAGTGTGATGAAAAAGGAAAACCAACCATGGAAATGCATTTCAAGGTTAAGCACAGAGAAGGCAACAGAAGCAGGCTGCTAACAAAAACACAACGTAATACAGGGAAACAACCAGAATCCACAAGTGATTGAAGAACCTGAATCCCAAAAACACGCTTGAAAGGCCATTTACCATGGTACTTAACAGGGACATGACCAAGAGTTTCCCTTTCTCTCTCTCTATTAACCATACATTGATAACGGCAATCAACTTTACAACCCATTGTAAATACAGAGGTTCTTGTATATACCATGGACTACCACTTGATGTAAAATTGCACTGAGGAAAACACTCTTGTCCAACATAACCGGTTATCTCACATTCTGAAACACATGTCCTGATAACGAAATTTCCATAACGTCCATGAGTTAAATGCTTGTAACATCAACGCTAGAGAAACTAAATCTTGAACATAAACTCTAACATAACAAAGTAAGCTACTAACATACCTGTAATTAGGATCTGCATCGCCAGCACTAGCATCTGAAATAATGAAAAGGCATGGCAACACTAGAAACAAGGCTTTCCAGTAGTGGACTACCATTTGAGAACAACTGAAAGTTGAAGTGAAAGCACTGGAGTGAGAAGTATGTAAACCTAATAAAGTAAGATAGAACTCTTAAAGGAGCTCAACATGAAAGCTATAAAAAAAACTAGGATTAAAGCCATATGAATATTTCATTAAAGAATCTTAACCGAGTAAGCATTCCAGTGAAATAAATTTAAATTGAAAGACTCCAGAATCATTTATAATCATACAATTTCCAGATTCGACCAGAATATAGAAAACTCAGACAAATTTAGAGCCTCAACTTCCAAGAGATCTATATTATACCAATAAGGCAAGGAAAATACAAAGATGAGAACCGATCAGGTGTAATCAGAGAGCATGATAAAAAAAAAGTGTAAATTCAAGCGGATCAGATAGAGTAATATTCAGTAGTTGTTGTCTTCTTTGCTGTTTGTCAACAGAGGACAAAGCTTGCTCGAAATGAGTCAGCTTGATGGTAACACTTTCACATCTTCGCTACGTGCATTCCTCCAAGGAGAGCGATTTCGCAAGATTTACTCTCTTAGCAACCTTTTCATTAAAAGGCCCATTAACCCATGGCCCAACAAATAAAGCCCATTAATATTATGTCTTTAAAGGACAGTCCGACACATTTACAGCCCACGTTTTGTATTTATTTCCCAATTTGAGTTTCTTCTTTAAAACTTAGAAATTTTTTAATGTTGTGCCAATAAAAGAAAAAGCTTTCTTTTTATTTGAGTTCAAGTCGAAACTCAGCTATTCATGAAAATGACCTACATCACAAAACTATTAAGTATACTATTTAATTTAATTTTAAAGTAAGAAGTTTGAGTAACAAAGTTTATTTCTGACAGAAGTTGGAAATTTGGCTAGTTAAAGACATGTAACAAAATTACGTACATATAACACTCAAAAACGTAAATAAAAAAACTATTACCATATTATATAATTTCTTCGGCCAATGATTATAATCGTTTTCAAATAATCAAACCAAAATATTTCATTATATAATTGGTAGAAGTTATAACAACCGACCAAGATCAACCAACTATTAGTTACGTGAGTGTGTTATGTATATTTAAAAGATATTTCGTTTGGTATTTTTGTACATGATTTTCCAAACTTTATTTTTTTGCATATGTTCATGTTTAAAGTTTCTAAATAACATTTAATATATAATACTTAAATTTTTAATTGATATACTATTTATCATTGATTAATGAATGTGTTACATAATCAAAGTTTACTAACTTACAACTGATTCATACCAAAATGATATCTTATGATCATAAGAAAACAATATATTAACTCATCAAGAAGTGACAATCCCATGCCAAAAACAATAATAAAAAAATAGAAAAGCAATGTTGCTTCACCTTACAAGACACTAAAGAAAACTATATGTATATAATATTCAATTCAATATACAAACAAAACAATAAAACTATTTAAACATATGTATATAAATGACAAAAAAAAACAATAGAATTAATAGGTGGGCCCAGGAAATCTTAAGGAATAGAGATAGGATTTTTTGTCCAAATAAAGCAAATCTAATGACTTATAACTTTTGGGTTGGACCCACAAGAAGATTTGTTGTCTTAATTTCTCTTATATAAACACAATCTCACACTGTTTTTTGAAAGTCTTCTTCTCTTCTTTGTTACTTTCAAGTCTCAAATACTCTCTTTTTTTCCAAATGAGACAAAAGGGTCATAGACACAGAAGAGCTGTGTCGCCTTGTGCCGGATGTAAGCTTCTCCGGCGAAAATGTGTGAAAGATTGTATCTTTGCTCCATATTTTCCGGCTAAAGAGCCATACAAGTTTGCCATTGTTCATAAGATTTTTGGTGCTAGTAATGTCAATAAGATGTTGCAGGTGAAAATTCACTTCTCTCTTTATTTATTTTTTATTTTAGCCATTTTTTGTTATCTTGATATTGTGTTTATGACCGGAAATATATATATAGATAAACATAAATATGAACCATTTATATAAACTGACCTAGACTTTTAACTTATTGTTAATTTCTTCTTCTTGATGAAATTGTATATATTAAGATATAGAAAGATAATAAAAACGAGTTATGAACATTTTAGATTAGTTAGGTACTTAGGTTTGATGATCTTGTTAATACTTGATAAAATAATTAAGGTTTAATTTAAATATATTTCCGATCTTGTCAATGGGATTTTGTTTTCACTATTATTGTGATCTTTGGAAAGTATCGAAACCGCGTCTAAGAATAGTGTAAGAAGTCACTTTCTATCAAAAGTCTATATTGCATGTCACGTTAAAGTTAAAAATCTTATGACTATTTTCTTACTTCTTTTTTAACAAAAAACAAAAAAAAATCTTATCACTAGTTATGACGTTACGAATAATTTGTCCATGTAGAAAAATGAAGACTTACTATTTTCTAATGATAATTATTAATATGATATGGACAGAAATTATTTACAGAATCATTACAAACAAAAAAACATATATTTAATTATTACGTTCATCATAAATTTCCAAAAAAAAATATTAATAACATTCTGAAGAGAAATGAACCCTAAAATATAGATGTTGTATATAGATATACATATAAATGTACGAATTAATATATACATAATATGAAAAAACGATAATTTTGGTAAAATCTTTTAAAGTGCAGCATCATTTCCTTATTCGAAAATTACAATTATATATTAGTGTAAACGTTAATAGCAAAAAGCAATAGTATCTAAGTTTACTATAAACATCCTAAAATAACTTAATTCTAAAGAAACTAACTATATACGAGTCACTCAAGAATCTAAGTATAGTATTACTAATATCCTGAAGTTATATTCATAGGCGCTATCGGAGAACCACCGGAGCGACGCCGTGAATTCGATGGTGTATGAGGCCAACGCTAGGTTACAAGATCCTGTGTACGGATGTGTAGGGACAATTTCGTCATTACAAAGAGAACTCGATACACTCCAAACTCAGCTCGCTTTTGCTCAGGCCGAATTGGTTCATATGAGGACGCTCCACCGTATTGACACCAAACCTCCGCTGTTTACGGCGAGTACCATTACTATTCCGACGAATAAAGACGTTAACATGGCTTTTGTTTGCCAGGATGGTGCTGGTGATCCCCTTTGGCCGTGCTAGGTTTAAATTAATTATCTGTTCTTGCAATACTAAAAATAAATAAATGATGTGTATATATTATGAAAAAGATAAGTATACATAACTAAATTACATTAAAGTACTTGTCTAAAGTAGCAAGTTGCAATTAAAGAATTAAGATTAGACTCTTTATTTATGTTTGGCTTCTTCTTTTTTCTTGTAAATAATGTTGTGAAAGTCATAAAGAAATTTTTTTTCATATTTTTGCATGTCACTGAGGTTTTGTCGAGAATACACATACTATAATGGTTGTGATCCTAATCCTATCACATTGGTCAAGATTCAAGAAGACTTTATTTATATGTAACTTTAATGAATGTTTCTGTTAAGGAGACCTTGAAAGGATAAGTAGAGATCTTTGTTATCTTCCCCAAATATCTCATCAGCTTTGCTTAGAGTTTCCTGTCAAAAACCATCAACTTCTTTGAGCCTGTGTAATCTGGAGAATACCAAATTAAAAAAATAAGGATGAACAAAGCACGGTTCTACCTCTCGGGTTTGCTTCTGGGCATTGAGTTCTTTGATGTTAGCTAAGAAGGAACTGAATTGTTCATGTGATAATCGGCTCCTGAGAATGATGAATGAAACTTTGTGGTTAATGGTAAAACCAATACTAAGACAAAGAAATAAAGAAGAAATGTCTCACCTTGCTTGCCGGAAAAATTCCTTACCATCCATCCGAGGTGTACGAGCTGGAGAAAAAGTGTTTTATACATTGTATCTATGAGACTTGAGGTTTATCAGTTTATACAAGTAACAATCTTTAATATCATTCGAACCTGGAAGTGTACGGTTGCGAGGTGGAGAATTAGCAGCTGATGATTGCTGACTTGAAGGGTACCATAGTGTTGACTTTGTGGGAGAAACTGCACCTGAGGTTCTTTTAGGAGAAACCGCTGCAGAATAGCCTCGAGGGGATACACTTGTGGAGATGATCTTTGGTGTTGCTGTTGAGGTAAGACGAGGAGAGGTGTATGGTGTCATTGAAAATTTGTTTCCATTGTATTTTGAAGCTGCAAAGTAAAAAACTCTCATACGTCGTTCTTTAGTTGCAGCATATATATCAAAACATAACACTCGATGGTCGATAAAGTGCTACCTTCGACAGTTGGATTGTTCATGTCTGCAAATCCACTGTAAGAATGGGTTATTGAGTGTGCATTGGTCCTTTCAACTACATGATTGAAAGATAAACAGCTCACTCAGATAGACCATAACAAGACAAATTGTTAATCAGAATTGGATATTGATAGAGTACCTTTGCCTGGATATGATCCAGGAACTGACTGGTCACATGTTCTAATATCAACAGGTTCTGTTTGCTGTAATAACAAATGGAGAAGAAGCAAACAAGACAAGCTATAGGCCCTCATTGGAGTGTACACTAAAAACATAGAAAAACAAGAAAAGTTTGAATATGTTACCGGACCACTATCGTCGCTCAGGGATTTGATTAACTGCCTCTTGAATGTCTCCAACTAAAAGTATAAACATTAGTATGTATATGAAATCTATAACGATACATAATCAAAACATTAAGGATCATAAAAGAAACAAAATTCTCTCACCTTAGCCAAATCACGGGTGAGTTTTGTTACAGTCATTGCCAGTGAATCCTTCTCCTTTGTAAGGTTCATCTTCGGCAGAAAAGGAAACAGTTAATACAGATAAAAAAACCTCAGCCATAGTTACAAACTTACAGTCTTATAGAGCAGAGGAAACAACAACAACATAAAAAGCATGACTAGAATCCTTAAGCAATATACAAACACTATGAACATCAAGTAATACACAAAATCCTAAACCTATTCTTAACAATCTCAAGCCCAAAACTGTTTGTCTCCATTGACAAGCAAATATTTCTCAGCAAACAAAACTCACGAAACTCTCCAAATTTTAGAATTGCACAAGTAAAAGAACCAAAGAAGCAAAATGAAGCTTTTGTAACTCACATTATCGTTGAGGACGGTCTTCAATCTCGAATCAGCCTCGCGGAAATCTCTCTCCAGACGAGAAGCCTTCTCCTCAAGCTCACGCACAACATTTTCCTTATCCATAAGCTTCTTTCTCAATTCCACAACCTCAGAATCCAGATGCGACACTCTTGAAGCTATCGCCATTGACGTAATCTTCCTCGCGAGATCCAGCTGCTCAAAAGGATCCATCGAAATCACCGACTGAACCTCTTCGGGAAGTTCAAAATCTAGCTGATCGTCGTCTCCCATTTCTCCACCACAAGAATTGAATCTCTTAACGTCTTCTATCTCACTGGAGATAAACGCTATGCCTTTCGATTTCGAAAAGATTAGGGTTTTTGTAGCTCTCAGATTGTCTCAATGTCTGTAGTTGTTGTAGAATGATATCGCTTTACAGTTGTCATCTTTTCATTGGCTGCATATCTTTTCTTGTATCTCTTTTAAATTTTATTATTTCAAATTTTAAGAAAACACTTTATTTCCCTCCAGAAAAAAAAACAAAGAAAATGTTATTAGTGCCTTTTTGGTCCTACATTTCAAAACAACAATTCTACAAATTTGATGACGTGACTTCAAATTTAATATGGGTTATTTATATTTATTAAAGTATTCCAAATTGGCCTAGTTGGTTTCTATATAGAAATAATAAATTCATAAAGTAATAAGAACAGCAATAATAAAGGGTTTCAACATTTTCTAGTTACGAGTTGAGATGTCACATCTTTGCAGTTGAGCAGAATCACCAGAAACGTGTTTAAATACACAATCAATATTGTATCCAACATAACCGGTTTTTCCCCGGTTTACATTTAATTATTTACTCGACTAATGTACAAAACACCTCCACGTCGTCTGTATAGCATTTAGTGCATTGTCCGGACCAGAGTGGTAATGGTATCGACGAGTATGTCTGTGTGCGTATAGTTCGGACACACACATTATATATACACACATCTCGATGTTGATAGATGAACATCATTTTGTGAGGAGTTTATTTTGCCACTCAGATATAGACATTAGACAAGAACCCAACAAAAAAAAGATGTATTGTCTTCAAGTTGCAGCTTATCACTTGTTCTTCAACGCATCTCGGTTGTGTTATCTTCTAACTCTGATTATTTTTATCTTTCTTCGATTCTTCGCTTTTTTCCAGATTACCTCGGTAGTGAATCAAGTTGATAAGCCGAAAACGTCATCGGTTTCTACGTTTGGTGATTTTAATGTAACTTACTCTGGTGTTTTCTTAGAATATGTAATCAAAGATATTGCTGATGATGTTTTGTACTCCAGTTAATTGTGTATTGTTTATGTACTTAACAGCTGTTTTTGTAGCACTTGTCATTGTAACTCTTATTACGATGTTAATAACAACATTCTAGTTTCGTTTCTTAAATATATTTTTAAAACGTAGCATGTACCATAGTGGTTTGTGTTAACTTTAGCATCTATTAGATTTTCCAGAAATCAACAAAAAATCATGAAGATCAATTGAGAGAGAAAGTGATTTTGGGAAAATAAGATTGTCTTCGTTCAAGTCAAAAATGGGTTATACAGTTTCTTTAAATACACAATTCAATCTAAACCATATATACTAACCAATCTGTACATTTATCTAAACCAAACTAAACCACATTTACATTCTAATACCCCTCCCTCAAGATGGAAGGGTCTTGCATCTTA
>KE159269.1:78426-95034 GCA_000411055.1 Leavenworthia alabamica | reverse complement strand
AGCCTGCCCGATCGGGCTAGCTTCTACAATTCCGCCAAACAATCATGTTTTCCGACATCCAAGCTCTCCAATGTGCAAACACCTAAACCTGTACTCCGGAACCTGCATATAGACTCAAAAGAACACAAAAAGACTCTAAAAACAGACATGACTTGTCCGTAAAAACGACTCAAAATACAATATATCAGTTTGTCATTTTCTCTTAGGCCTTTGAGCCTTTTATTTTAAGTCGGATCATTTGTGTCTTTTGAATCTTAAGTTAGGTTATTGAGTTTGTAAGTGTCATTAGGCCTAGTAGTCCCACAGTTGACGAACTATAGACTATAAAACTCTTGTCAACTTTGTATCTTTTACAACTTATGAAATAAACATCCCTTTTCTTACAAAGAAACCCTAGTCGTCGGCTAAACTAATCTCTTGACATCTCTAAGTGTGAAGCTTGAGTTTGGCTTGAGATCTGACTTATCAAATCTCTTTTCATAAACTTTTTGACGTCAATCAATCCATCACAAACCTCTTTTTATCATCCACCTACTTGTATTTTCTCGGATGAAGTTACCTTTAAAGAGATATACCACTAAACCACCTTCAATCTATTCATTAGATCTTAGGTATTGTGAGTTACTTCCAGCTTAGATCTCTATCACTATTCAAATTCTTTCTCCATGTTTCCATGGCCTTATCATATTCCAAACCCACTTCTTGTTTTCTTCAAACTCGACATCTCTTGATATCTCAATCTTCTCATTCTCCAATATGAGAATTCTATAGCCTTTGGATTGATTGCTATAGCCAATGAGGATTCCACGTTTTGTCTTAACATCTAACTTATTCTTCTTTTCATCCGCAATATGTGTATACTATATAGCACATGCTGCCAAATATCTTCAAGTGTGATACGTTTGGCTTGTGTCCACTCCACTTCTCTATAGGTGTTTTATCATCTNCTTATGTCCATAACATAAGCGGTAAACTTTGCTCATGAAGTCTTGTTCTTGTCATATCCACCAAGTATATATTCTCGCGTTCCGCTGCACAATTTTTTTGGTGAATAAGGCAATGTGAGCTGCCTATTAATTCATTATTCTTCACAAAATCGGTTGAACACTTGTGAAGCAAAGTCACCACCTCCATCGGATCAAAACGTCTTTGATAAAACAGTCTGATTGTTTTTTCACCATTGCTTTGAACTTCTTAAACACATTTATTAATTTTCTTAGTATTTTTTGTTATTTAGAAAACTATTTCAATCATAATTTCACCCAACAAAATATTTAGGGGTATATTTAAGTGATTAATTGAAAATATTTGATTTAAAATAGTAAATCATGTGTTATTGAAACATGAATTTTTAAATAGTTATTACAATCCAATATTATTGAATCAATAATTTTAAAAATGTCATGAAATCTACTATTATTCAAAACAATATAAAAATTTGATTTAAAAATCTTTTTAAATCTAAAAATCTCTATTGAGATTTCAAAAGATTTTTAGTTAAAAATACAAATATCAAAATCTCATATTTTTAAATAAGATTTCAAAAATTTATAACAAAATTTTAAATTCACTTAAATTCAACCCTAGTTAAAATCAAATTTTTTCAAAATTAATTTCAATAAATCCGCTTTAAAAATTCTGTATATCTTGGTTTACCAAGAATTAGGTAAAGAAAAACAAAATCCGAACAAAATAATCTTATCCGATCTCAGCTAATTTGCCAACCTTATAAATACGACACATCACTACTCCTAAACCTGTGAAAACTTTGATCATCAACTATGTCAGATGTCTCTCTTCCTCTCGATTCTCTTTTCCTCGGATTCGATAGCTCTACTCAGTAAGCTTAACTCTTGATAATTTGTTCTTTCTAGAGATATTGGATTTTTGCTTTTCTATAAGAACTTTGATCGTAATCTGTGTTCGACCATTTTGATATTCGCTAATTTTCTCCTCAATTTCATAAATTTCCATTAGGTTTTACCAAAATTTTTGATTTTATTTGCCAAATTTAATCATTTTGAAATTTGTTTCTGGATCTGAATTGTAACGATACTATTGAACTAATTATTTATATGTATTTTCATGTAACCAAACCATTAAGGTCCTTGAAAGCAACTGTGTTGGATTCAGACCTTAACATAGTCACAACTGAACTGATTCATTTCGATTCTGATCTTCCTCATTACAAAACCAAAGATGGAGTTTACAGAGACACTACTATAAACGGTAGAATTGTATCCCCAACTCTCATGTGGGTTGAAGCATTTGATCTCATTCTCCATAAGCTTTCAAATTCAAATTTCGATTTTAAGAAAGTAATTGCGGTTTCTGGAAGTGGTCAGCAACATGGTAGTGTGTACTGGCAAAAGGGTAGTTTACAGATATTGAAATCATTGGATTCAAAAAGATCTTTGAAGGAACAACTCGAAAATGCGTTTTCGGTTAAAGAATCTCCAATATGGATGGATAGTAGTACTACAAGGGAGTGTAAAGAGATCGAGAATGCTGTAGGAGGAGCTATGGAATTGTCAGACACTACTGGTTCTCGTGCTTATGAGCGGTTTACTGGCCCTCAGATACGAAAGCTCTTTAAAGAAAAGGAAGATGTGTATAAGAACACTGAACGGATATCGCTTGTTAGCTCTTTTATGGCGTCTTTGTTGATAGGAGATTATGCTTCAATTGATGAAACTGATGCAGCTGGGATGAATTTGATGGATATTAAAAAACGATGTTGGTCTAACCTTGTTTTAGAGGTTTGTGGAGTTTGTTTCTGATCAGCTTTTAGGCATAAAAATTGTTGTTTTATTATAGCCTTTCATTTGCAGGCTACAGCTACAGGTTTGGAGGAGAAACTTGGGAACTTAGCACCAGCTTATGCTACGGCTGGTTCCATTTCTCAGTATTTTGTTCAGAGGTTAGTGCCCATTGGGTCTTCTAATAGAATTGGTAGTGATACACACAATGAATCAGGATACTCAGAAGTTTGTTGTATGCATTTAAAACTTTTTTAATTTTGAGATTTATACGGTTTCATATATCAGATTCAGAAATTATTTTGGATTTCTTTCAGGTATGGTTTTGAAAAAAACTGTGTGGTTGTGCAGTGGTCAGGAGATAATCCTAATAGCTTGGCAGGTACATTTTCAACAACATAGCTTAGGGTGTTGTTCCTATACATATTCACATTTGTGTTTTACTTAGCTTTCTAGTAATGGAAGTGTATCTTGCAACCGCTGTGATCGTATATGAAATAAAAAGTGTTCTGCAGGTCTAACTCTTAGTAGTCCAGGAGATCTGGCGATCAGTCTTGGAACCAGTGACACGGCAAGTCTATTGATTCTTGTCTACCTTTCTAGCTAGTTACTCGAGAGTAACAGGCTAGTATTCTTACCATTTCACTTGTCGAACATTGTAAACTCTTACAGGTTTTTGGGATTACCAAAGAATATCAACCAAGTCTTGAAGGCCATGTGCTTCCTAATCCCGTGGACCCTGAGAGTTATATGGTAATGTTGTGTTACAAGAATGCTTCTCTCACCCGTGAAGGTAATCATAACTGAAAACTATGATTCTTACCTGTCATTAAGCTTGATCCTGAGAAACAATTCGGTTTCAGAAATTCGTGACCGTTGCGCTGAGAGATCTTGGGATGTTTTTAATAAGTATTTGCTGGAAACACAACCATTAAACAGTAAGTTGCTATTTCATAATCGTTATGTGTTCATCTATAAATATATTCAGGTTCTTTATTTTCTTAATATACAACTGAATTCATTAGATGGGAAACTCGGTTTCTACTACACTGAGAATGAAATTCTACCCCCACTTCCTGGTATGTTATTGACTTATTCTCCTTTCCATGCTATTGCTCTCTGCAACACGCTATAAGCTACTTTTCCTAATGTTTTCCCAATACTTAGTCGGCTCTCATCGTTACATTCTTGAGAACTTCTCTGGTGAGTTTCTTGAGGGTGTGAAGGAGCAAGAGGTCTCTGAGTTCGACCCTCCCTCAGAGGTAAGCAAGTGAACACACACACAAAGGAATTACATACTTTGATCTCATCCCGATGTAATGTTTTCTTATCAGGTTAGGGCATTGATAGAAGGTCAGTTTCTTTCAAAGCGAGCTCATACCGAGAGATTTGGTATGCCTTCCCCTCCAATCCGGATAATAGCTACCGGAGGTGCATCAGCTAATGAGAATATACTCAGTCTGATCTCAGCAATTTTTGGATGTGATGTATACACAGTCCAAAGGCCTGGTAATAATTGCAGCATTACTTGTTTACGCATTAATCTCTTTAGGAATTAAACAAAGCGTTTGTTTTCACAGACTCAGCATCACTTGGAGCTGCACTGAGAGCTGCCCATGGTTGGCTCTGCAACAAAAAAGGAAGCTTTGTACACATTTCATATCTTTATGAAGGAAAATTAGAGAAGACATCTTTGAACTGCAAGCTTAAGGTTAAAGCAGGAGATGCTAACATTGCTTCAACTTATGGTCTGTTGATGAAGAAGAGGATGGAAATAGAGAAGAAGCTTGTTGAGAAATTAAATCACTTCTGAAAAAGATTTTACTCTTCTAAGGATTTAATAGCTTTTTCAAAAGTGTTGAAACCACAATAAATTCTACTTATAATTGCTAGTTCCTCGGAATAAATTGTGCATTTTTAGCACAAAGTATTTGACCATATGAGTTCATTATATAAACAATATTTTCTCTAATTTGGATTGTCAAATAATTTTTTGTGATATTCATGAACAGCCATAAACAATGGAGACCAAATTCATAAGGTACAAAAAAATAAAACAGAATCAGAGAAAAATAAAATAAAGAATACATAGTTTTATGGGAAAATAACTAATTATGTTTCCATAGTTTTATGAGAATATCATATTTACATAGCATAGTGCTGTTATATTTTTTTTGTTGATTTTTTTCAAATTTGAGATGGTGATGACATATTTATTTAATTTATTGCTCTAAGTATAAAAAATTAATTGCTAGATAATACATAGTTATCATATATTTGTATTTATTAATGCCAAATTTTTATTTAAAAATGACTATTTTTAGTTACGACCAATTTTATTTTAATGTTACTTTTCGCCAAATTTCTTACTATATTAATTGTTTAGTGACAATAAATATTTCACCGCAGATTTTTTGACACCACCATAAATTTGCTTAGTACAGTTTTACTTATAATATTATTACAGATTTGTGTAATTTATTTTAGAAAACTACAAATATTGGCCCACTATTTTTTCAATTTTTTTAAAAAAAAACCTTAAGTAATGTCACAAAATTTTGAGTTTTTTTCTCAGCATCCATTTCATCTACTTAAAAAAACATTAATTTTTACTTTGATTAGAAGGTGCATTTCATCGTTTGACTAAAATGATGTATAGCGTTAGAGAGAAGCTGTACAAACATTTGATTGTATAATAGTAAAAAAAAAGTATCAAAATTCTGAAAAACATATTTATAAGTAAGTACATATAACATGAAACAGTAAATGTAAATGAGCACAGAACTCGATGATAAGACCTATTTATACAAGCCACAAAATTTTACAAAAAAGTATAAAAATTCGGAAAGAACATATTTATAAGCTACATCTTAGTCACCTTCACGGCTTCACCTCCACCAGCCTGTTATCCTGGCGTAGCAGCAGGAGCTGCTTTGGCCTCACCCTCGGCTTCCTCATCATCCTCTGTCACTTTCACAAATGTGGCAGAGAGAACATTACAGTGTTTCTCTTTGCAATCTCTATCTAACAGCCAAAATAGCATCTTTGATCATATCTTCTCTTGAAGAATCTCCAAATCTCTCGAACCAGCGTTCTAGATAGGTCTTTGCGGCTTGTGAACGAGAACCGATAGCAAAAGCCTAATACTCAAAGTAGTTTCCACTTGGACAGTTGTAGTAAACGATCAGATCAATAACACATAAATAGACTCTTTTCAGATTAATAACAACTTCTGGAAAACCCCAAATCATAAAGATTCAAACTTTGTGCTTAAACGATTTATTAAATTAGAAACAAATAACTGAAAAATTAGATAGCTTATAGAAGAGCTTTATTATGAAATGAAAGAAAAATATCATAACTGAATAATCGTGTATGAAAGTTTGCTGTCTGGTTCAACCGCTGGTTTGCATTGTTACCGTCGTCACCTAATAAAAAATTGCCGAAAAGGAAAAAATGAAAATAACACGAATTTTCCAGACAGGTAAAAACAGAACACGAATCTTCAAAGTGCCTTCGAATGAGGTTGTAACCAATCACACTAACTCCGAAAAAAAACTATTTTGTCCTATTATTAATTAGTCTTCTGTCTTCGGTATGCCGTCTGAAACAGAATTAAAGCTTTGTATTTGGTCAAACTGATTCAAATACTATACAGTCAAGTCAAAGCTACAAGATCGTGTTCCAGGTTTGGTCTTCTCTTTCTTAATTTTTCTGGGTTTTCTCTAAATTGGTAGTCTACAAATTTTAAGTAATTATATTTTTTGGTAATCGCAAATTTTTTTTTGTCAATTTAGCTATCCAAATGTTATGGCTTCTAGCTTAATTTGGTATTTGTTTTCTTGGAGACCTATATTAAGGATTTGGTGATGTTCAAGTCGCTTGCTGAATCTTACTATGGTTGAATATATCTTTTAGCAAATAGGGTTTCATATATCAATTAGTTAGGGTTTAGAACCGAACTTGAGTTTAAATGTTGTATGTCTTCTAAAATTGAGTTTTCATTCTACAGGTTTCGGGAAAATCTAAGAACCCAAAGATTCTCATAATTGGGTTTATGAATGGTTATTAAAGCTGAGTAATTGTTAAATAATCCAATTATGGTTGGAGCTGCTTTTAGTTTCAGAAGATTGGTTTTTATTGCTTTGTTTGGTTTGTTAGTGTTATTACATCCTAAGGAAGGTTTTGCATCAACATCTTATGCGGGCACGAGTGTTTGCCTGTCTGATCATTTGACTTACACAAAGCCTTATCATAAAGCTACTTTGTTCACGATTAATGGGAATCCGGTGAACATAGTCCGGTTTTGCGAAGCTATAAAGTTTCATAAAGCCAAAGGTTGTATCTTGGAGAACTCTTTCCGTGACGACTTCTGCACAGTTCACTATCTACTAGGTAATTCAGAAATATATTTAAGAGAATTTTCTGTTCATTTGATTGATTACACCAAATTATAGATAGTTTATTTTGTTAATTCGACTCACATGGGCACCGAATTTAGTTATGTGAGTTATTTAATTGCTTCTGGTTTTATGTAGGGAGAAGGTTTTTGGAAGAAAAATCTGTAAAAGAATCTGAAAATAATGAGGCCGGATATGATTCTGAATATAGCCATGTTAAAGTCAGCATAGCGGCAAGCGGGTTTCTTCTCTTCTGTTGTGCGATCTGTTGTCCTTGTTTTCATAAGGAGAGGAAAGCAAATAGCCATGAAGTTCTACCGAAAGAATCTAACTCAGGTGACTAAGTCTCTCATTTATCTTCACGCAATACAATTTAGTTCATTGGTGAATATGCACAAACCATGAAATAGAGTTGGTCTACGCCTTCTCTTTTACATCAAAAAATTGTTTAGGCATATAGACATTGACTTAGGGAACAAGATTTAGTACTATACTACAGGTATAACTATGAGGTGAGTACATTGCTTTCAGAGTAATGTTTCTTGTTCTTTTGTTCAATATTTGACTTTAAGACTATTGTATTGTAACACAGTGCACCAAGTTTCCTCGTTCGAAATGAGCCCTTCTTCTGATAAAATTCCGCCAAGTCCATTCAGGGCACCACCAAGTCCGTCTCGTGTACCACAAAGCCCATCTAGATATGCTATGTCCCCAAAAGTTAGTAGACTGGGACCCCTTAATCTGAGCATGAGTCAGATTGCTGCAGCAACGAACAACTTCTCAGAGGAGCAAAAAATAGGTGAAGGAGGTTTTGGGATAGTCTATAAGGGCTATCTAGATGATGGTCAGTTGGTTGCCATAAAACGAGCAAAAAAGGTACTATACGAATTCATCACTTTCGATTTTCTTGTGGTGTGAAATCTGTTCTACAGTTTATTTCATCAAGTCCTTATACTCTTGATAAAGACAATGTAGATAGAAGCTAATGATCTAACCTTTACATGATCGACCGACATGACAACCTTTAGTTTCTTTGGTAATAGAGATCCCTTGAAACTTTGGTCTTGTAGTATTAGGAAATCATGTACTCGCACGTATGATGTTTAATAGTTCTGAGAAATGGTGCTTTCTGTGACCCCTTAGGACTCGAGCTAGAGATCTCTCATGTACTATTTTAGAGTAGACTAATTAAGGTGCCCATTCTTGGTTTTAATCTTGAAGATTATAGATATTGCACTTGCTCCTTAATCACTCCACATTCATGACTAAAGAATGAGAAAACGTCTGAAGTGTTTTTGAGTTCTTGATTTTAATTATCACACAGGAACATTTTGAGAATCTGCGAACCGAATTCAAAAGTGAAGTTGACCTTTTATCCAAAATTGGCCATCGAAGTCTAGTGAAGCTTCTTGGTTATGTTGATATAGGTGACGAGCGACTTATTATAACCGAGTATGTCGGAAATGGTACACTCCGGGATCACTTAGATGGTAAGAATCTTGTGTACATCTTCTGCAGCTTGTCATGACTATAAAAACTTATGAATAAACATTAAAGACTCCTTTATAATTTACACAGGTAAAAGCATACTTAATTTCAATCAAAGGTTGGAGATTGTGATTGACGTCTGCCATGGATTGACCTATCTCCATTCTTATGCAGGTATAGAGAATGTTATGCTTTATTATTGTTTGCCTCATCATTTGTGATTTTGCAAATCTTATCTTTCAAACAGAAAGACAAATAATCCACCGTGACATAAAATCATCGAACATTCTTCTCACGAGTAGCATGAGAGCCAAAGTGGCTGATTTTGGTTTTGCAAGAGGCGGTCCTACGGATTCAAACCAAACACATATCTTAACACGAGTGAAAGGAACCGTTGGTTATCTCGATCCTGAGTACATGAGAACTTATCAGCTCACTGCGAAAAGCGATGTTTTCTCATTCGGGATTTTACTTCTGGAGATACTCACTGGCCGTCGCCCAGTCGAGTCCAAACGACCTCATGATGAGAAGATTACTGTTCGTTGGGTTAGCCACTTAAAGTTTTATCTCCAACTTTACGAGTTTGCTTGACAATTTCAAATTTTTACGGGATTTTTTGGCAGGCATTCGACAAGTATAATGAAGGGAAAGTGTTTGAATTGATGGATCCAAACGCGAGGGATCAAGTAGATGAGAAGATACTAAGAAAGATGTTCAGTTTAGCATTTCAGTGTGTTGCTCCGACACGAAAAGATAGGCCAGACATGGAAGCTGTTGGGAAGCAGCTTTGGGCTATAAGATCCAGTCATCTAAGGCGGTCAATGGTATAAAATAAATAAACGTTTTTCACAAATATTATAGTCTTTGTTAAGATGATATTTATCTCTTAAACCTTTTGGCATCAAACTACTTTTTCACTGGCTTTATTCTGAGAGTTTATTGATTTGAAATGAAGATTCATTGACTGTGAATTGTACGGCTGAGTTAAAGTAGTAAACTGTGTATTGTATGGCTGTTATAGAACTTTTAGAATTGTGAATATGGATGGGTTTTAATTTTAAATTCCAAAATTAAAAATATATATGAATATATTTTGGTTTATGTTTATTTCTTTCTTTCACATCTTTATATTGATGTTCATAACTATTTTCAATATCTAGCATCAACTCCTATAGCTTTTTCCCTTCTTTCAATCTATATTTTTCTATTGATGCATCATTATACAATAAAAACCATTATTAGAGATTAAATATTATAAAAATTAAAAATCTAAATTTTTAAAAAATTTTAATTAAAAACTAAGATTTAACTAATATTATAAAATCGATATATTATTGATCATCTTATACTAATAAAAATAATATATATTTATCACATGTCATAATCTAATTTATTAGCTGATAAGTGTTGCGAATCTTTCAACAAACCTTTATCCAGTTTTTTACGGACTCTATGACACTCAATTTCAATGTGTTTCAGCCGCCTGTGAAACACAAGATTGGTAGCAATGTATAGAGCTGAAGTACTATCAGAATAGAGGACAGAAACATCTATAGAATGTACCTTCAAATCTTTCATCAGCTGGTGAAGCCAAGCTAACTCACAAGAAGCAATAGCCAAAGCTTTATATTCAGCTTCTGCAGATGATCTTGAAACTTTTGCTTGTTTCTTTGATCTCCAAGACTTGCCAATGAACATACAAAATCCAGTCATAGAACGTCTGCTATCTGGACATGCTGCTTAATCAGAATCAGCAAAGCCAGAAAGAATTAAATCATTATCTACAGAGTAGAACAGACCCTTTCCAATAGTCCCTTTGATGAACTGTAGAACTTTGTAAATTGCAGTAAGATGAGATGGTCTTGGTGCAGATGAGACAAACGTGATATTAACTTTCTTTTATTTGTCAAACAATCTCTATTGAAGAAAATGATATAATACCATATTATTGTTTTACAAAACAAGATCACAAACGACTTATTGAACATGTGATATCATAAAAGACTTATTAAACAGCATCACCAATGTCACAAAAAAAAATGATGATCTATAATGGAATTCGGAGGTAGAGAGGGATAGGATTTATGGTAATTTCTGGTGAATCCCATACTCCAAATGCACTTTCAGAGTTCATCCATTTCTCTGTCATTTCTGGGTAGTGCCAATCAAATACATCCTTCAAACTCTCTCTTTTATTCACCCATTCAAGTCCCTTCTTTGTATATATCTTTTCATTGAAATCGCTTGTGAAAAACCTATCCGCTTCTAATCTCCTGAAATTTATTATTATTATATTATTATTATTCTAATTCTATTTTTAACAATCACAAAAATAATACCTAGTGGCCATGAGGAGGAAAATGTAAAAAGCAGTCTCACTGATAGCGAAACCTTTGATCTTCTTCTCTGCCATAAGTCCCACTAGAAGATCAAGCTCCTCCACATCACCACCGTACACCTCATCCAACACCTTAATTGCTTCATTATCGTCCGTTAGATCTTCCCACTTACTTATTGGAATCATAAATAAACCTCGTCTTAAATCGTTGTACCGCCCGACGCTCCTTTCCCTGTCCCTATAGACTAAAACGACGAATCCAAATCACGTGATCATAATCCAATCTATGAAGGGTATATGAGATAATCACGTGATTTACTTACTCTCTAAAGCAGCTAAGTCAATGTGGTCTGGACGATCGTGGCCGTTGGTGTCGTGAGGTACAAGATCCCTAAACCACGCTGGATAGTTCATCAGTTCAAGGGCTCCACATGCTTGATGACCCATTGATACCATTACCTTACTGAATCCAATCTGAGTCATGCTTTATTCTCCTTTACGACCAATCAAATTTTCCATAGAAATCCTAATTAAATATTCAAAGAAGAAGTGAGAATCTTTGTTTTGGAAATTTCGAAAAAAAGAAGAGAAATATAGAGTTATACTTGTCAACCAAAGGTAGTGATTTATTAGTTCCGGGTACAACATCAATGTCACGAATCAAGAGTTGATCAGGTAAGAGAGAGTGCATTCTATATACGCTAGTGAACTCTTCGGTTAGAGAATAAGGCACTCCATGATTTTGAGGTTTTTTCATACCAACAACACCTCCCAAGATTGAATTGCCTATATGTCCGAATGAATCTTTAAACTTCTTTCCAAGTAGTCCGTACCTAAACACAATATTGTTAGTTTTATAGATTGTAACCATTTATAGATCAAATATTTGTGTTATTCACCAATTTGATCGCATCCCAGCAAGTAAAGTGTCGGTTTTGAGAAGCTCGACGGTCCAATCTATAGTGTGAATCTTAGCTATAACCGCTGAGGTCACTAGCCTTGCGTACCGATACAAATCTTCGTCTTCCAAATCCATATCATCCTTCTGTATTAATTTTTATAACAAATATTGTTTTCAGTCTCTAGTCGTATGAAGTATAATGTTTTAACGAAGATGAAGATAAAACACGTATTCAACCTTGAGTGCGTCGCATATGGCGTTGTGTTCTTTGATGAAGAGAGCTTGCAAGGCTGAGACGCCGACCCAGCTGTTACGTACATCGCCGGCGATGGCTAATCCGTCATCGTCGTGGAGGAGAAGACCCGTCTCATCTGATATCTTTAGTTTCCCATCTTTGTAAGTTCTCACTTTATCCAATGTTTTCGAGTTGCTTCCATAGATGACGCTCGAATCCCTATAGTATAACACTGCTCATGTGTATATCTATTATATATATTAAAGACTCTAACTAGATTCTCGAATGCAATCCGAAACCAAAATACATATATAGTTTGATATGTGTTTTTGTAATGTTGTCCAAAAAATCTGTGTTTTAGAACTTTATATATTTAAGTAATAAGTAATATATATACATACATAACTGTATATTAATATTCATTTTATCCAAAAGTAATATTTGTAACCAAACGAAATTGATTTAAAATTTCTGATGTTTAAAGGATCTAAAAAATTAGATTTTGCGATCCAAACCAATAAAAAAGTGTATAGAGAATGCAATATAATAGCCCTGGGCATTCGGATTAATGGATTAAACGGATCAGGTTATTCGAAAATCAATCAGGTTGTTCGGAAATTTTAAACTTCACCAAATAAAGCGGAAAAAAAATTTCGAATTAATCGGTTCGGATCAAAGTTTAATCGAATCGGATCAATGCAAAAAAAAATTGGATTAATTGGTTAAAAAATATTATTTAATCGATTTATTCTATTAAAATTATATAATTTTATTTCAAAAATAAAATTTTAATCCGAATAAACTAATTAATTTAAACAAATCCATTCCAAAATCCAAATAAAATTGTACCTATAAATTTATCGAACCATATTGAATACACTGTGTTAGTCTATGTAGATAAATAGATTATTTACCACCAAGGTGTACGGATATTCAGCGAACCGGTTTTGATCTCGAAGAAACCGGTAGGAACTTCCTTTGTCTTGAAAAACCTAAAGGAGCTTAAGGGACACTTGTTCGCTACTTCTCTTGGAGCCACAAGCTCGATCTTAGTCACCAATAATTAATTGTTTGGTTATTTAACATATTATTAGTGTAAATGGATAAAATCTAAACTCCGTTAATTAACAAACCTGGTGAGTATCTTCAAGATGATCAACCCAATCATGGATCATGAATTGAATCCAAGAAGCTGCAATCATATTGAATTGTTTTCCTGTGTCTATCAACTTTCTTCGTGTTAATAGTTTTGTGGCCACCACCATCGGATCTGGCTTCAGTAACTTCATAAAATCCAGAATAATGTGTTAGCTAAACTAATAGATTTTATATACTATATCGGAAACACAACATATCCGAACCAAAATCAGATTAGAAAAAAAAACATATTGATAGTTTTATTATACCTTAGTTTTCTGATCAACGGGGAAACAATTTCTTCCAATGAAGCTATTTTGGCTGCCGACGCCTTCGTTAAACGGATCAGTAAATTTTCCATCGGCAGTCCGGTATGGATAATCAGTAGGATTAAACCGGGTCCCAACCGGAGTTTGACCGACATTGATGAGATTGTATTGTTGGTGAAGATGTCTACGTATTCCCAGGTATGCTAAACCCAAGAAAACAGGAAGCTTATGCCATGGAACTATCTTATCCACTCCATGCACAATCTGCACCACGATAAAAGTAGTTTTAACTACTTTTCGAATATGTAAAATAAACATATATATATATATACACGAGTAATTCAGTCTAACACCATCAAAACTAATTTATTAAACAAAAATACATTAATTTTTTAATAAGAAAACAATATTATTTTTAATTAAAATTTATTTTTATTAAAAAAATTATATTTTTATGAAAATTATATATTTTTTATTAAATGTTAGAATTTAATATTTAATATTTAGATTTAATATTTATTATTTAGGGGTTAAAGTTTACTATTTAAGGTTAGAGTTATTTAGTATTGAGTATTTAGATTTATTATTTATTATTTAGGGTTTAGAATTTTGATTTAGAGATTATAATTTATTATCTAAGGTTATGATTAGTATATAGTGTTTGAATTTAATATTTATTGTTTAGAATTTATATAATTTTCTCAAAGTAAAATTTAATTTCTAATTTAATTGAATTATTAAATATTAATTTTGTCTTAAATTATTTTTAATAGTATTTATGAAATATAAAATAAATTTAGTGGTATTTAATAGAATTGCCCTATATATATACCATCTAAACTTGACTAATGCATCATCTTCTACGTACATAATCATATATGGAGAAGTTTAAATACTTACAAGAAGTAGAAAACGATCGAAGAGGGACATTCTTGAATAAATTTCATGGAAGTCTTTATGGATAAATTTGAGCAGAAGAGAAGAGATTAGAGAAGTAATTACTTTCATCCTCTTAAATTTTATATTTATGTAAAACGTAATTTAAATACAATTGAGAGTCTTGTGAGAAAACCCAAGTGTCCCTTGTCTATTTATAAGACAAAATACATGCATGTTTAAAGAGAGGAGAGGACATTACATATACAGATACGCAGCCATACACCTACCAAAGTCAAATTGTATATATAATTTTGTGTTATTTAATAACAACTTTTGTAATATTCTAGATAAATATAAAGCTATTTTCCTAAAAATATGTATTATATTTCTTAGGGAAAACATATTATCTTTGATATCTATATATATAAATTTCATAAAATACTCATTTATCATGTTGCCACCTCAACATTTTAGTATTTATATTTTTGACACATCAGTATCATCATTTATTTTAATCATTTTATACTATCTATTTATTTTCCTATCTAATTTTAAAACAAAAATAACTACAAATATTAGAATACTCACTTCTCATGCTGCCACCTCAGCATCTTCATATTTTATATTTTTGACACATCAGCATCATCATTTATCTTAATCATTTTATAGTATCTATTTATTTACGTATCTAATTTTAAAACAAAAATAACTACAAATATTAATATTTATTTATATTGTATTAACTCTAAATTATGCTAAGTATAAATTAAAAAAAAAACATTCAACATCTATATTTTTAGCTTATACTAATTCTATATTAAAAATTAATACTTCATATAAAATCAATAAATTATATTTTATAAAGCTTTTAAAAATAATAACCACAAATCTGTTTATANAATAAATTATATTTTATAAAGCTTTTAAAAATAATAACCACAAATCTGTTTATATAATTTTAAATTATATTAAATATATATGTAAATTAAAAAACATAAACTATTCAATATCTATTGACACAAAAATATTAAAAATATTTGTTTTATATATCAAAGATTTATCAATAATACTAAACAAAAAACATCAATAGATTAACTACAAAGAATACATTATCTCTCTTTTTAATAACACAAATTACACATACCACCGATTAGAGATTACAAGAGAATTTTTTAAAAATATAGAGATAACTTTAGATATAATTATTGTAAGAAGATTAAGATCGGATTCGAGTCCACGAATTCTTGACTTACACCATTGTGAAATATGACGGTGCAAGTGGATTCGGAAGAATATGAGAAACGATGTACATAAATCTACGATAAAGCTAAAAGTTGTGAGATGTGGCGATCGATAATATTAACTAACAACAGCGAATGAAGAATATATGTAAGAATTTAGTAAACAATGACATCTTTTAGATGCACAGAGAGTCATGATTTTAGGTTTAACACTTTAATTACTAAATGATTTAGGTATCTTAATTACAAAAAAAAAAACCCAAAGATTTTATGAGTATAAAATTTTTCTATTAGTTATCTATTGTTACATTCTATTAATAGAAAACAATATGATTTTATACACAAATCTAAATAGTTTTCTAATAGGTTAAAATATACGAAAATATAAAAAAAATTATATTATAAAACATATATATTTTTAAAAAATTAACAATAATATCAGTGTGTAAATAAAATTCCGGTCCGAAGGGCAGGTTAGCCCCTGGTACCTAATATATTCAACGAAGGCCATCATGTTGGACTTTGTATAATAGATTACTGACTCCAATATAATGGTGGCTTTTTATAATAATTTATGGAGTTCGATATAAATTACAAGTTGACATTGGATTAGTCTGCACATATATTAGAAAATCGTACAAATCTTGGATATACATTAGGTTGGATTTTGAATAATAGTTTACTGAGTTTTATATTCTTACTTGATTAGAACATGTCTACTATTCACGGGTTTTAAGTTAAAAATAAATAAATTTATATTTAAAAGTTGTTGTAAATGATATATTAAAAAATTAAAAAATATTTAAGTTAATAGTTGATTGTTTCTATGTGATATATTGTATTTTGAATCGTTTTTACGGACAAGTCATGTCCGTTTTTAGAGTCTTTTGGTGTACTTTTGAGTCTTTATGCAGGTTCCGTAGTACATGTTTAGGTATTTGCGCATTGGGGAGTTTGGAGT
>KE159269.1:47044-77403 GCA_000411055.1 Leavenworthia alabamica | reverse complement strand
AGATCAAACGGAAGTTTAGACGCTCGGATTCTGATTCATTAGTCTTCATAGCTGCGGAAGTAGTATGGAGAGTTTATTTTGTTTGAGTCTGATGTGGTTTAACAATGCACTTGAATAGTAGTTCGATTATGTAGAATCTATATCCTAGTCCCTAGTTATATAGTGTTTTCATATTCTATTTTTAAAGCATTTGTCAGTTTTGTATTTTGATTTGATGCATAACACAACCAAGCCTTTTACTTTGTTTTAGCTTAGTTCTTAAATTTAGAAATCTCTGTGTATCTCTTGGTTCTCTGTGGATTCGATACCTTATATACTACTGTAGTCTGTGCACTTACAATAATACTTAAGATTAAAACCTGAGCACATCACTATGCAACTAAAGTAAATATATTTTATTTTTAATAATCAAAAACGTTTATAAACTAAATATATTTTAATAACTTTTGTTATCAAAAACGTTTATTTTCATAAAATTTTGTATTCTTTATGCCAGTAATTATTAGAGGAAAGTGTTCATTTATATAAATTTATTGACCATGTATATAAATTAATTTATATAGTTTTAGCATTAATAAATTAAAAATCTAATAATATAAATTTTCAGTATCAACTCTCTTAAAGGACGTTTTTTTTTTTTTTAACTTAATTATTCAAATTTAATTACTATAAATTTAAAAAATATAAATTTTAGTTAGAAAATTTTAAATTTATTAAAATATTTAACTTTAACCAATATAAAAACTTAAAAAGAAAATATAAAAATATATATTATTTAATTTATGTGTTTATTTTAAATAATTAAAAAAAACAATAATCAAATATTTTTGACATGTGTTAAGATTTGATTTATTATGTGTCGTCATTTGATTTATATAATAAGATATAATAGTATATGTTTTTTTTGGCAACTTGGTGCCTTTTATATAATAATTTATAGTCCTATATAAATTACAAGTTTACATTGGATGAGGCTGCTCCTATACTAAAAAAAAAACAAGTTTACATTGGATGAGGCTGCTCCTATATTAAAAAACGTGCAAATCTTTTGATATACATGCCACTAAGGCTATACCATCATAAAACATACATTAGAGATTCTTAATTTTATAAATATACATTAGGAATTTTCTTATTTATAATTTTATAAAAATTGTACAAAAATATTATATATAACATTATAAATAATTAAAATAAAAATAATAACTTATTATATATAAAAATATTATTTGAAATTAAAATAATTATATTCTTTTATAATATTTTTGTTTAAGTTGTCATCATATATATAAATTACAAGTTTACACGTATAGAAAACGTACGTATCTTTGGTATATACATCCCAACAGGCCAACATGTTTGATTTTATATAATATAGTTAGGCAGAAAAAAATGTGTCGAATTGAATATACTAAATCAATATAAAATTGTTCTTATTTAAAGAAATAATAATTATAAAATTTTCAATTGATTTGCTAAAACAAATACTATATGTATTATACCTTCAATACTTTATTAGAAAAAGTTACCTTGATTGATTAGATTCTGGATGATGCTATTTATTCGATTATTTTGTAAAACTGGCACATCTTTACGATTCGTTTACTTCATAAATAGTAGAATCAATATAAATAGTTTTTTTTTTTCCCTTCCATTACTTAATTAATAATTGTTCTTCGTGTCACAATTTACAAACAGTAATACCAACTAATTATAAACTCTGTACAAAAACTACATAATCAAATGATTGCATAACCAGAAATATGCACCATCATCTAAAAATGTTTGATTCTGGGATCAAATATCATGTTAACATCTCCAGAAGATAAATAAAAAGAGAATTCATTGGTAAAAATTCAAAGACTATACTGATGGATAGATGAGACATCGAAATCATTCTATGGAAAAACAAATCCAAATTCTACACATAAACAAACCTTTGGGCTGAAAATGAAATCCTCATCAACAAGGACATGACGGCCATTCAATATGAGACCGTTGACTTTTACTACGGCAAAATATATAAATTAGTTTCTTCAACTATTTTTTTATTTATCTTTTTCTTAGCTACCGTCTATTTTTATATATACTAGTATATCATTAAAAAATATATATTATAATTAGCTTTTATGAATATATTATTTAATATATATTAAAGTGATATTTGTTATTTTGATAATACATAATCGAATAATAAATTTATAAGTCTTACTGATCCGAACCCAGAAATATAAAGTTATGAGTCTAATTAACGAATATACGAAATAGATAAAAAAATAAAATTTTGATTATATTCATTTCATATGTTTTGGATTCAGATAATTTAAATATGATATTTAAAACATCTGAAATGAATTTGATCAAAATTTGTTATATCTATTTTGTTTTTCCGTTAATCGGATTCACAACTTTATATTATTCGGATTTGGGTAAGTAAGACTCATAAGTTCATTATTCAATTTTGTATTATCAAGATAAATAAATATCACTTATAGTATAATTTAACCACATTATATAATACTAATACATGAGAAAATAAAAAATTATAAAATACATTAAAATTTCTTTAATATATATTAATAATATATTTATACAAACTAATTATAATATATAATTTGAATATATTTTCTCGCGATATGAATCTCGCGGATGATATATTAGTTTTCGGTTATTATAGAAAAATATTTTAAATGAATTAAATGTTTTATGAAAAATTTCAAATAAATAAACAACTTATAAAAATTGATTTTATGCTAAATATAATACTTATAAGAGAATTTATTATGAATAATTTATTATGACGAGGATATGTTCAAAGAACTACATGATTATTCTGCATTTTTATTAAGGATAGAAGAGGCGGATAAAATAAAAAAATTTCTAAAATTCTCTAGAGACAAAAAAATCAAGAAACAAATCAACCATCCGTCAGTGAACGAAATGTCAAGTTCTGCAAGTTTACTTAATACTAGAATGACTTAGATACTTAATAGATACGTTTATTGTTGAGAAATTTTTTTTAGTTTTTTGAGATTTTGTCAAAAATTAGAAATTTAATTCAAGAAAATTTACGGGAAATGATCAAGAAAATTTATAGAAATCTATAAAGAAACTTCAAATTTGCATGAAGAGTTCATATGAATCAACGTAGACCAAGTTACGGGAAATGATCTCCGCTGAAGGATCATTTGGTACCAGTTTGCGTAATTTTACTCATGTCGTAATGGTCGATTTTATTTTAGATATTCGAGCTTTATTTTTAGCCATTTGCTAGAATAAAACAACAACCTTTTGGTTTTAATTTTTGGTATAAAAAAAAAGATAAAAATAGTAGTTCATGCAGATCGTATTCAAATAAAATATATTACAATTTATAAATGATGGTTTTTTATCAATTTAATTAATATGATTAAAAGATTATATTCATGGGAAAAACTATGTGATGCAAAAAAAACGAAGGAGATCTTGGTTTTAAAAATTTAGAAGACTTTTAACATAGTATTACTGACAAAATAGCGAGGGAGATTAATTCAAAATCCAGATTCATTTTTGGCTAGGATTTTTAAAAAGAGTTATTATCGGAATTCAACACCAATGAATATAGAGAAAAGATATAATCCATCGTATGGATGGAGAAGTATTCTTGCTGCATATCCTCTGGTAGATCAAAAATTATTAAAAGAGTAGGATTCAGTCATTCTATATCACTTTGGAATAACCCATGGTTACTTGTTTTACGCCAGAGGCCAACTACATGTAGGGTTTCAAATATTGACTCAAATCTTAATGTAAGTCAATTGGTTGACCCGCAAACAATGGCGGAATATTATATTACTTGAAGAATTAGTGTCACACGAGGATATACAATTAATTAAAAGATTAGCGGTAAAATTAATAAATGATTAAAAGAGTTTTGGGTCTAAAAGCCCAAAGGTTTTGTTTAAGTGATTTTACCTAATCACTTAAATAATTGAAGAAAAAAAATCGATAAAACTCTAAATTCTCTTAATTTTCGTGGCCACTTCATGAGGAGAAGAAAAATAAAAAAATGAGAGAAAAAAAAAATAAAGAATTAAAGAGAAAACAGATTCGACAAACTCTGAGAAAACGTAAAAACAAAACAGACTTTTTCGTCTTATATTTAATGGAGAGGTGCATGAGATCATGATATATCGATAACCGAAAATGGATCTCTATTCGGAGCTCTGGTCAGAAAATTATGATTGTTCTACGGAAGTGAATCTCTACAGATCGGATTCGGCTCTCATCCAACTTTAAGTGTAGATTAACGATGAACAGTAGAGACATAGATTACGATTTACATATCATTAGAAAGCCCTTAATGTAAGTTTTTTATATCTGTTGGCCGATCTGGATTTCGACAAATACTTTGGCCGAAATAGTAATTTTAATCTAACGACGTATGTGATTAAATTCAGAAAACTCTAATTCAAAACAGTTTTAAAGTGACTTTTTCAACAAATCGTTTGGAGGTCAAAACATGGTATGATCTCCCTAAAGTTTGTGAAGTTATTTAGGGCACTATGAACATCAGATTTAATGGTGGGATGTTGATTATAATATTTAGTTTCTAAGATATGTATAAAATTTTGAAGCATAATTAATTATATTATATGTGATAAATTCTAATATTTTGTTTGTCACTAAAGTTGGATTGAGTTGGAGCTATTAAAATTTTGAATAGATTGGTTTAGAACATTTTAGTTCTTAGAGAAATAGGTTTGAGTGTTTCAGTAATAATAAAAATATTCATAATAATATAATTATTTTTAACAATTTTAAAGCATTTTTATAGTTTTATAAAAAATATTATTTACTTAATAATTATAAAATTTATATAATTTTGTATATTATCTATTTTAATATGATTTTATATATAATTTATATATTTATTTATAATTTTAATTTTATATAATTTTTAATTTATAGTATTTATTTAACATAATTTTATATTATCATTAATAGTTTTACTTTATTTTATTTAATATTTTTCTATTAATATTGTTTAAGTTTATTATTTATGTATTGTATCTAATTTTTGTTTATTTTTTATATTATTTATACTAATTATCTTTCATAAATATAATTTTTATTTTATTTTTATTTGTTACATATAATTTTATTTTATTTTTATATAATTTTTAAATATTTTAATTTATTTTTAGTTTAAATTAAAAATAATGTGAAGATTAAAATTTATAACTTTCAATTTATAAACGTATGTATTTAACACTTAATTCTGAAAGAGAAATATATAACACAATTTTGAAGGAGAAATATATAAAAAACATTAGTAAGATAGAGAAATCATATTATATGATATTTCTGATGAAATAAATTGTCAGCCCTTATATTTTACATAAAAGCAAAGCAAAGCAAAGCAAAGCAGCAGGTAAGCAGGACTTTTATTTTCATCTTGTAAACCAAACTTAGTCATCTTTGTAGACCAAAGTCGGGTACTCTGGACTCCACATGTTGTTTTCAACGTACTTCATCAGCTCCTCCTAAAGAAGATACAATTCCACGTCAGCATAACTAGAGATATCAGTTGGTTTGTTTTAATCTATTTTGTTCTTGTATTCTCCTCTACTCGAGAATATAAACCAAACTTGATGCACTATTTAAATCAGGTCATGAGCTTAGTTACCTCATTAAGCTTTTGGAGCTCTCTAGCATCCATTTCTCTGTATCCGCCAACCAAATCCTCCTCAATTGCTTCTTTAATCACAGCAGCTGCTATTTTTTTTGTTATGTCTCGTATCCTACAATTTCAATTTTGAGGTACCAAATATTACATCTCTATTCTCATGCAACAATCATAATGTTGTTCTATTGTATTACCTTGATATTGGTGGGTATATAATCCCGTTTAACACTTCGTCTTCGCTCATGTATGCTGCTAGGCTGTAAGTGGTTTTGTCGAACAATGTCATTATCTCATCATTATAAAACATGGGACTTGTTTAATATTATGATCTCTCCTTAAATACGATTTTTATATGACTAGTATATGAATGCTCTACTAAAGGACTACTCTTTAGCAAATATAATTTGGAGAGAACATGTTGAACAACTGGATGTAATAGCCCGTGACATCAGCCAAACTGGTAATTGAATTTGGTCCGTAGTTATAGATTATGTCACTAATTTTAGCTTTTAGATGAAACTAAAACTAGAAAGATAAATGCAGTGGATAAGAAATGAGCTTACCACTCGGATGCAGCCTGAAGCATTCCGTCGGTTATAGTGGGAGTACCAGATAGAAGAGTCCCAAGTCCAATTCTACATTAAAATTTACAGGATTAGAAAATCATACGGTCAAGAATGTATGCAATTAAAAACCAAAAAAAAGAATGTATGCAATTTTTCCGACCATAAATAAGCAGAACTAACCCTGGAAATAGGTACATGTTGTTTCCCTGGTTGCAATGTCCTATATTACCATTCCCTGCCACAAGATAAGGTACTAATATATCAAAAAGAGCCTCATATAAAAATACGTACAACACATGATGTAGTCGATAGTCGTCCTCATACATACCAAATTCCACATTTTTGAATGGGCTACCACTAGCAAAAATCATATTTTCGCCTAATATGGAAAATGCATCTTCGGGTGTGCATTCAGCTGTAGTGTTAAGCACAAGTAACTTGTTACATAAATTTTCAGAAGAATAACAAAAGAAACAGATCAAAAGGAGATTATTTACCATTTTTCGTTGGGTTTGACATTGCAAAAATAGCTGGTCTTGTTGAGGTTGAACCTTTCATGGCTTCTAAAACCTTGAACACAATATCCCAACAATGACTTTTAGAATATCAACTTCCATATGATGAAATCATACAATTAAGAGGTACCAAAGCCATATAAAGAAAATCATGCAACTTCTATTTGCTGGTTTATCTAGCCAGCATTTACCATGGAAATCAGAAAACAAAGACAATGACCACAGAGGAAATTATCACATCAGATCAAATAGCTTAATTACTGATTCTTTTGCATAGCTTTAGATTATATTTTTTTCTAGTATATTTAGGCTTTTGACAACTTTTCTTACCTCTTTTGAGAATAACCCTCCAACTGCAGATAAACCAAGAAGCACATCAGGTTTAACTTCTCGAACCTAGCAACAAATGAAACAGAAAAATAGTAGTTTCTCATTAGTATTAAACAGGAAAACTTTTCGAGGGAGAAGTTCTATCGAACACCACACTCATTGCCAAATTACATCACGTATACTTGATTAACATATTGATAAAAAGAATCACAGACCACTTCCACAAGAGTTGCTCCTTCTTTTAATCCCTGACGCTCCATTTCTTTAATCTTCCTAGCAAAATGCTGAGCCTCTGGGTCAATATTGTCTCGTCCTTCGGTGATAAGACCCTGATTAAAGTGCAATAAAAGTTAACAAACTTCAGCTCCTTAAGCTCTAGCGCCAAACAAATGAAGGGATGATGAAGTGATTTGGCAAGTAGTTAAAGGAAACCAGAGGGAAATAATTTAACTGGGAAAAACATCTTATGAATTCCCTAAGATGAAAATCATTTACATCAATATAAAAAAGGGCCCCTATAAAAAATAACATACCTGAGCATCAACCACCCAAAATTGACTTTGTGCACTGTCAAACGCAGTTTCAGTATTTCCTAACATCCGTGCCATTGTCTTCCTTGCAGCATTTAGAACACCAAGTCCCGCACTAAAAAACATCAAAATATTTACCAGGAAGCTCAGTATTCTGATATAACAGGTTATAAGCTACCATATACATATTTTCAGAAAATGCAACAATAAAAATCACATCAACTTAGACTAATATAGTGATAGAACTAGACCAATGAATAAATAAATAATAAAATCAACAACAGTTGTTAACCAATACAAGGTTTTGGTCAACTGGGGCCTGAAAGACAAGAAAAATAGCAACAGAGAATGGCGTACCTTCCAGCGCCAGCAACAACGATCTTCATCTTTGGAAAATCAATCATAGGCCGGCCCTGTGCTCTAACTGCTCCAAGAAGACCAGCGATAGCAACCCCTGCTGTCCCCTATGCCAGATCATGAAAACATAATAATCATAACATGAAAAACAAGATTTTAGTATCAGCATTTAGATATTCAATTCCCTTCCTATTGTATCTTTAATGCAATTGGTCATATAGAAAAGATGAAGAATAACTACTGGACCATAGGATGATCATTTGAGAACATAAAATATGATGTTTAAAACAGAGTTGTGCCTAATTATTTAAAAATAGAAGCATCCTGGCAACTGCGAGGGAAAGCTAACTGACACATCGACCTAACATAATACAGCAGAAATGAATAATGAATTTTATCTTTACAAAAATCGTTCCAAGTTGGAAGGCTCATTACCTGGACATCGTCATTAAACATTCGATAGGTGTTTCTATACCTCTGCAATAATTTGAAAGCCCACTTGCTCTGGAAATCTTCAAACTATGGGTAGAGAAATATTTAAGTGTCATAATAAGACATGTTTGATATACCACAGACCTATGAAGCATCGATTACCTGCACAATAACATGTGGCCAGCGAGTATACACTGCTTCCATAAATTCATCAATTATGTCTATATAGTTATCATTCTCTAAACGATGTTGCTGTAGACCCAAGTCTGTCAAAAAAGAAAACAACAGAAATCTTGATAACATCACATATAATAAACTATTCTAGTACATGTCTGAGCTATTGAAAATCCCTAAACCATCAGAGAAAGAAGTAACACGTTGTACAACCAAGTTGGTTTACTTCAAGAAAACAAAGATAGTATATATCTAGAAATGTACTAATCTCAAATTCTAAGTCACTAGCTTAGCTCGTCAAGAAGAGAGGTGCATAGTAAATATGCTTCACCAGACTAAAATTCAAAGATTAGCAGTTACAGTGTACTCATCTTCTAAAATGGTAATAGGTGCAAATAAACTTACACATGGGATCCTTTAATAGTTTTTCATTGTTTGTTCCAACATCAATCATGACAGGAAGTACCTAAACCAGCATGTGCCACAAGTATTTTATCACATCATCATGGTAAACTGTGGAGATGGGGAAAAGTAGAAACTCTAGATGCTACAAGTACCCGTTGAGGATTTATTCCAGCTGCAGCAACATATAGATCAAGCTTCCCTACTGCAATTCCAATTCCATGAACACCTAGATCTCCAAGACCCAAAATCCGGCTTCCATCGGTAACAACAATCATATCAACCTATTTGTTGAGGAAAATTGTTAGATCATAAAAATAATGGTTATCTAAAAGATATATCAGTTTCTTAATATTATAGAGATCATAACAGACAGAGGGTAGTAAATTAGTTAAACATAATTGAGATATTTCAGAGAGTGTGTCAGATGTATCAAAGACCTGTTCAGCTGGCCAGTTGTAAACCATGGACATCATTTCACCACGATCTTCAGCACTAAAATACATTCCTCTTGGCCTCCTAAACAACCCACTGTAGTTCTGGCAGACAAGACCAACCGTAGGAGTGTAGACTATTGGCGCATATTCCTCAATATTGTTAATCAAAACCTAAGACAACATAAAATAAAGGTTAAGTAGCCTCTCAGAACAAAAATCAAACATAGAATCCTAATATTTTCACCGATTTCATCAGAAAATCGAGCAAGGTTAGATAGCCTCTTCAAAGAACAAAACAAGCAATGTAAAAAAAATAGAGCAAGTTGTAGACATTCTCAACTTTTAACCAAAAAATCAAAGCAAGGATTTGAAACACCTTGCTCCAGCTCTCTATACGCTGGATTCAACTTTACAAATAAGGAAGTGAGGTCACCTTATAGTACATAGTCTCATTTCGGTCATGTAAACGATTAAGGATTCGCCACTTAGCTAAAGCATTAGGATCAGAAGGTCCATCTCTTGCTTGCTTCTCCAGCCTCTTCAAGTCAGTCACTGTTTAGAAAAACTCAAATTATGTCAATGAGTAAGAAATTTTATATGTTCATAAACGAAACTCGAAACTTACTGAAACGCTGAATTTGCTGCTCAGAATCCATAACATTCGGTGGAAGAAGTCCTCTAAGTTCAAGACGATCTCTCTCCGTCATTGTAAACGCAGTTCCCTAAGAAATCAAATACAGAGTTCGAATCAGATCCAGGTTCTTCTTCACACTAAAAAAACCCCTAGTTGAGGAATTGAAATGAGAAAGGATTTTAAACGACCTTGTTGAACCAAGGATCATGAAGGATATCAAGGCCTTGTTTATGGACTATAGTGGGACGGTGACCTTCCGATGTTGTGAAAGATCTGGAGGATGGAAACAGTATTCTCCGGTGGAGCATACGGCTGAGAGCTGATGTTAGCCGGAGCTTATTTGGTATGCCCATCGTTATCGGAATTTTCTGCAAATATCGTACCGATCCGTGATGGAGAAGATTTAGTTATACAGTGTTTTCGGCTCTCGGGTAATGACTGATGATGATTCTCTGCCCCTCTTTTTTTTTTCTTTATTCAATCCTTTAATTTAGTCAATAATTTATTTCTATATTATTATTCTCTTTTTTTTTTGGGTCAAATAATACGATTACTTTCTTTAAAAACATTTTCTAAATTACCGATTAATTTTCTTTATGCATTTTACATATGTAAATTAAACCAAAATTAACTTTCCATCTGATTAATTTTTGGGCAATTCTTATAAATACCACTAATTTAAATTT
Organism: Leavenworthia alabamica; assembly: GCA_000411055.1. Taxonomy (NCBI): domain Eukaryota; kingdom Viridiplantae; phylum Streptophyta; class Magnoliopsida; order Brassicales; family Brassicaceae; genus Leavenworthia; species Leavenworthia alabamica. The sequence goes on along the minus strand of KE159269.1, from coordinate 66,672 downwards.
ATTTCCACAAATACCACTAAAATTAATTTAAGACAAAATTACTATTTAATAACTCAATTAAATTAAAAATTAGATTATATTTTTGAGAAATTACATAAAATTCAAACATTAAATACTAAACTCAACCACTAAATACTAAACCCAAACAATAAAAAACTAAACTCAACCATTAAATACTAAACTCTAACATTATAATTTTAATAAAAAATAGTATTTATGTCTAATTAAAAAAAATAATGTAATTTTGTCTAATAAACTATAATGATGGTATTACAAGGAATAACTATTTTTTAATACTGACACACCATACAGATTTTTTAATACAATTTATATCATATTTTATTATATTTAAGAGAATAACTATTAATAAATTTATCTCAAAATTTTTAAACAATACCAATACTGAAAAAAATCATCTCAATATCTATTATTTCACTATTATTTAATGTTTCTTTGTTTTGACTTCATTAATTATTAATTTATAACATTATTTTTTTTGTTATCCCATTCAAAACTAAACAGAAAAAATATAATGAAAAAAATAAAATCATAAGTTGTATTGTAGGATCCGAATTCTCAACCACGACTTTTCTGTTTGCCATTCAGCTCAGGATCCTTGTATAATCACCCAGCATAATTTAATTTAGTGATTTAGACAGATTAACTGTTTAAAAAATATAGTGAAAATTTAGATTTCAAACCTCTAAATAAGATATAGTACTCGAGTTGTAACATTTGTAGTTGTGCGGTTTATGAATTAATCGATTGTCGGGATGAGATCGATTGAAGANTATAAAGTTGGGATCGGTTGGAGAAGCTTGTCCAGAACGAGCCACACTTGATGAGGAGTCAGCCCGGATGGTCTGAATGGTCTGCTCGGACGGGTCAGTTTGTGGAGTCCCCAATCGATCCGAAAAAGGTAAGACAGCTCGAACCATGTTGTATGTTCAAGCCCGGACGAGCTGAAGGGCTTGGCCCGGACGGGTCATAGCCAAAATGAGCCTAGAGCTGAAGCCCACGGAGCTATCTTTGTGGGATTAAAATCCCAACTTGACATCTCTTTTCTTAAGGGTGATGCTAAAGAGTGGACATATATACATGAATGTCTACCATTAGCTAATGGTATGACACAATCACATACACAAGTTCAATCTCATGTTTTTTGGATAAAACCAGCGGTTGGATGGATAAAATGCAATTTCGACGGTTCTTTTATTAATGAAACTATACCATCTAAAACATGATGAGTTATACGGGATGATACAAGTATATATCTTAGATATGGACATGCAATAGGTAAAATAATAAATTCAGCTCTTGAAAGTGAATTCAAGCTTTATTACTAGCAATGGATAGTTGTCAACAACTAGGATACAAAAAAGTTATACTTTGAAAGCGATAATAAAAAAGATTGATATTATTAGGGATTTAAAACTAAACTTTGGAAAATACAATTGGCTACGACAAATTCATCACAAAGTTTGCTACTTTCGTATAACGAGCCGATAGATATTTTAGCTAAAATTTTAATTTGTTTAACTACAAATGCTCTTCATATTTTACGAAATTGAAGTTATTACAATGTTCAAATGTAGAGAAAAACAATAATAGGTGACTACCGATGAAGATTAGTTTAAGTCCATCTTATGTGCAGTTACGTTCGAGGATTCATCTCAGCGAATAGCCTAGAACGTAACCAAGATAGTGACCCTGCGGCAATATATGAGTGGATTCGGTTACCAGACATAACACATTTAGAGTAGCTGGGCCATTAGCACGTAATGAAACACATGATAACCTCCACCCTTAAAGCCGAGATAACATCGACTATAGAGTAGAGTCTCTTTCTATGATCTCATTCTCAAATTCTTCACCAGATATCTTAAAGCCAATATATTTTTTGTAAGATTAACCATATCTTCGACCGCGCATAAAAGACATTGTATATATACCTCACCTTGCGAAAACACATTATTAAAGTATTGTCTTCCATGAAGCATCACATTACCTTCTGAATCTCTTAATATCCAGCCACCAGCACAACCTTTAGATCTCTCATTCTAATCCACATCAATATTACATTTTTGATTAAGTAAAAATGGTGGACACCAAACTGTAGAATTCTCCCTCTATAAGTGCTGTAACTCAAAGGTGGCAATCTCCTCATTAAAAGAAAACCATTCTTCAATCTCACAATAGCTTTTCCCATAATACTCTCTGTGGCCATTCTTAATTGCTCAGAAATAAAATTGTTACACGCTTTTTAAATATTCCAAATCATCCAATGAAGTATCCGACGCACATGAATAGGTATCTTTGTATCATCGTAGCATGCCAACAGACGATGAACATTACTAAATATGGAGGAAGAATGTGTTTCCGATCGTGGTAAAGGAAGACAACACAATCCAAGACTTTTGTAGCAAAGAGACACTAAAATAGAACATGTGATATTGTTTCAGCATCAGCCAAACAAGATAAGCATATGTGATCTATCTCTGTCCCGAGAACGCAATCTGTCTACTACTGCCAAACCTCCTTTAGACGCCCGTCACAAGAAATGTTTAATCTGACTTGTTGTTTTGAGTTTCCATATTTTTCCATTGACGTTTCTCCACTTTGGAAACATCATCTACTATGTACAAACTGACATTTCTCTAATGTTTTAAATAACTTAAACCCAGATTTCGTTGTGTATTCACCACTTCTAATGTAGTTCTAGATTTGTTTATCTTGATGAGTCATCAAAGATAGAAGACCAGTGATGATCATCATAACTCTATATTAATCTATATTGAATAAACCTCTCCTCTTTATTTCTTGTTTTTTTTTTTGGGTCTCTAAAACCTTACTGATCCGGTAAATAATATGGCAAAATAGTTTAACCAAAAATAATAATATGGTAAGAAAAAAAACCTAGGTTATTTATATCCTTTACCTGCTCAGGGAAAAAAAACCATAAAGAGCAGTCCATAATATATTAAGAAAAAAAAAAATTGATGAAGGAGAAAACAAAGCACAGTCAGCAACAATATTATTAATCGTTCCATAACCCAATCTCTCTCTTTTTCACCACTTCAAAATCTCCCCTCTATTCTCTTCTTCTCTCGCAGCCGACGATTCATCCAAAACTCGATCGTCTTCCTCCACCACTGTATACAATCCTTGTCGACTTCTCGTATTTACAATCTACAATCACCAGAATCCGTTTCTCTTAACTACGATTCAAACTTTCAAAAATCCCGGAAAAAATAAACGTTACGAATAAGAGAATCTCTTTTTTTTTTTCTTCCTGTTTAATTCGGATTTGAGGATTAAGATTTATACTAGATTATCTGGTGAGATTATTAAACTCGTAGTTTGATTTTCAATTCCATGCCGTTGTGTTTTGCTTTAGTATTTTCATGAGTTTTATCTTATCTCATGTCACTGTGTTTTGAATAGCTTCATCTTCTCTATTAACTTTGTTTTTGCTTCTTCTTTCTGATTTATAATTTGATTCTGGAAAATTCCTCTATTTGCATACCCGATTTTAGTGTTCATTTTAGCAATTTTTTTTACCAATTGACAATTCGAGATTTAGAGGGCTTTAGGATTCGATTTTGAGATACTTCTTATTTTATGTGGCGGATCTGTGTTTAATACATTTCGTTGTTTTCAATTTTGACATGAGTTTCTTAATTGCTTAGCCATTTTTATCTTTGATTATGTTTGGTTTGGGTCATGTGGTGTTGCTCAATTGAAGAAGAGAGTGACATTTTTACATTGTAACTGCTTTGATGATAAAATCCATTCGTGTGACTTGCTCCTTGGTTTCTGGAAATATATATATCTGCTTCTTATAGTGTGAAGTGTAGCTTTTAGTTTAAAATTTGAGTATCATTTTATGCAGTTTAATAACTCTTTCTCTCTTGTCATATTTATTCTTAGCTGTATTGAGACGTTAGAAGATTTTGAACTGCAAGAGGGAGAGCTTTGTTTTAATTACTGGCTTTCATGTGAGAAGATGGCTTTCTTTAGGAATTACTCAAACAATACTGTATCACATAATATTCTTGATGAGAATGAGGAGCCGCAAAATGCTGCTACTTTTCAGAATTCACCTTTGAATGAAGACGTGGATGGTACTTATAGTGAAAGAGGTTTTGATATGAATATGGACATACAGTACCAAAATGATAGTATTAGTCAGCAGAATCAGAAAACAATTTGTAATGTAGCTGGTCCTGTGGATTCTCATTATCATCAACCTTTGGGAAGGAGAACTGGTGTATCTAGGAAATGGGGTTCCGCATTTTGGAAAGATTGTCAGCCGATAGGAATGAAAGAGGGATCTGATTCTGCCAAAGATTCACAGTCTTGTTACAAAGAAGTATACCATTCTGAAGATAATCTTTCAAATCACCGGAGCTGCGGTAAATTAGATTCTGGAAACGAAAATGAGGAGGATAAAGAAATGGATAAGCATCAAAGTGGTCAAGATGATGTTCCAGTTGATGAGATGTTGTCTGATGAATATTACGAACAGGATGAAGATAATCAAAGTGATCATGTGCACTATAAAGGGTATAGTAATCCTGTAAATTCTAGATCACTGCCAAAGACAGGATCTGCTGTTCATAGCAAGTCAAAGGCTTCAAGAGCAATGCACAAAAACATTGAATACAATGATGATGATGATGATAATGGTCAAAATGGTGATGCTGATATGGACTATGAAGAGGAGGAAGATGGTAACTCTTGTAATTTTATTTCTAAATAGGTCCTAAATAGATTTGTGTGCAATGTTTGTTTGTACACAGCAATAGAACTTGTGTTGACGTTTTTTTTCCTGAATACTTCCATGCCAACTACTTGGTTCGAGCTTCAGTAACATTGTGATCTTATTTCTCATCAGAGGATGACCCTGAAGATGCTGACTTTGAGCCATACGATGCAGATCCTGGTGATGATGGAAGGAGGAAGGTTTGTTTTCTTATGATTTTTATATTGGGATACCGACTCCTCACAATGTGGCTAAAGACTCCTCACTTTCTTAACTAAGTTAGCTATTCGAAAGGAATTAACTTCATTAGTAGTTAATATGCTGTATTCTAGCTTGTAACTTGTTAAATTTTAGATGGGATTTCTTTGAACTGTGTGGTTGTTTCTGTGTAGCATGACCAAGCTTGGTATGTTTCTGATGAAGATCATGAGAGTGATGATGATATCGATCTTTCTGATTATGAAGATGACTATGACACAAAACAGCCAAAGGTTAGGCAACAAAGTAAAGGTTTCAGGAAATTAAGTTCGGGACCTGAACGGAAATCATTCCATGCTTCTAGTCGACAAAAGAGGAAAACATCTTATCAAGAGGATGACTCGGCGGACTCTAACAATGACGATGATGATGGTTTCAGAAGCATAGGCAGAAGAGGCACAATTCTCCGTCAAAACAACGGGAGGTCTACCAACAATATAGGACAGAATAGTGAGGTTCGCAGTTCCACTAGATCAGTTCGTAAAGTGTCTTATGTTGAGAGTGAAGATAGTGAAGATATAGATGATAGTAAAAGTCAGAAAAAACAAAAGGTATGGTATCTTGTTACATTCCAATGTTATATGCTTTCCCACCCTCAACTTGCTTATATTTGTCTGGGGGAATCTGGTACATTTGAATAAAAGCTGGCAATAGTTTCATGAGCCTTTTCCAATGCAGTCTAAATAACTCATTGTTATAGTTATAATCTGCAATTCTAGCGTTGTATTTTAATGTTGGAAACAAGTCAGGTTCAAATTATGTCCACTTTACAGCTGCATCTGAAAAACATATGCTCTTTTGATCTGATACTCCAACTTTTGACCTGTATCAGCCGTTAATTCAAACTATTGACGTAGAGTGAAGCAATGTTCTTTTGAAGCCATTTCCAGCTTTTTAATGGACTTTCCTCTTCTCTATGATATATATTTGTTAGGATGACATTGAAGAGGAAGATGCTGATGTTATTGAAAAAGTGCTATGGCATCAGCCGAAGTGCATCAATGAAGATGTTCACATGAATAACAAATTAACAGTTCCCGTTTTATCGAGCCGATTGTTTGATAGTGAACCAGATTGGAACGAAACAGAATTCCTAATAAAATGGAAAGGCCAATCACACTTGCATTGTCAATGGAAATCGTTGAGCGGTCTCCAAAATGTATGCTTTGTTGACTCCATTTTTTTATCAATCTATTGCATAGATATACATATACATACACTGTTACCCACAATGTCCTCATGATGTCCCCACCCCTTTGACAGATAGGAAACTCCGCTGTGTGTACTGGTTCAAAACACTCTATTTCTGATAGTGCTATTTTCTTTTCTAAATCTTTGTTTCGTTGTGTGTGCTGTTTTCTTGCAGCTTAGCGGCTTCAAGAAGGTTCTTAACTACACGAAGAAAGTGACAGATGAGATTAGGTATAGGACAGCACTCTCACGAGAGGAGGTAATGTCTGAATGTCTGCATGATTTACTGGTTTTCTTATCCTTTTATCTACAAGTAAGAATCTCATAAGATTTACTGATGGTTCACATCATGGTTATATTTCTTATTAAGCTTGTTAAACCATGTTAACCATGTAAGATAACAACTGTGGATTATATTTAAGCACTCACCTTAAACATTTGCTGCCATAGTGTGTGTTTAGAGTGTGTCAAATAAATCGGTCAGAAACGTTGTTATGGTATATAAATCTTAATCTCTCCACTTGATATATTTTCAACCTTTTAGATCGAGGTCCATGATGTGAGCAAAGAAATGGATCTGGACATCATTAAGCAAAATAGTCAGGTTAGTTTATTGGGTGGTCCATCAAACTTCGCACTCGCATCATCTTCTGCTTTCATCTATTTTTTTTGCAATTCATATTCGAGTAATCCTCTTGTGAGCTAATTTAGTTTCGGTAATTTAGGTAGAAAGAATAATTGCAGATCGAATAAGCAAAGATGCGTTAGGTGATGTGGTGCCAGAGTATCTTGTAAAGTGGCAAGGGCTATCTTATGCCGAAGCAACTTGGTATACTTTCTTTTCTTGATGTTTGATGAGAAGAGGTGGAATTGTGATAGTTTAGTTACTTGTTTGTATTCTCTGTCACTCCAAGATATAATGGGTACTTGTTGAATGATTTCGTCGCTTATCTTAATCTTGAGAGTTTTATAACCGGGCATCCCCTTTTCCGACTTTTGGTTAAGTCTCTTCTCTAACACTGAGGATATATCTTGTTTCTTTTTTTCATTCTTCTATTGATATATGTTGTTTCTTAAATTGAGAAGCATGTTCTGCATGATCTAGAATTTATGATTTTTTATCAACCTAATCCCCTGAAGCATAATTTTCTCCCTGTGTTTATTTAGGGAGAAGGATGTCGATATAGCATTTGCACAAGTTGCTATTGATGAATACAAGGTATAGTTTGCTTTTCTGTTAATATTCTGCTTCAGTTTTGCAATTTGGCATTTATTTATAAATCTCTGTGCAACTATGTTTCTTCCCTCACTCCATTTAGTACTTATAAGACTATTGGTTCAAATTATGTAGTTATGGTGACTGCCGTTAGTTCTTTGTCAGATAGTTTACTTATTGTTTTACAAGGAAATGATGCTCATAGATTATTTTTAGTCAGTCTAAGAAGTCTGAACAATAAGCCTTTTGATGTGTGCTGTTATTCTTATCAATTCAACATCTAGTATATATGGACTGTTGTATACATGTGTCCATTTCTGCAGAATTAGTTTCATAAATAATGTTTTTCAAGTTGCTCTAATGCTTGATGTAACATATATTTTTAATTCAGGCTCGTGAAGCTTCAATTACAGTACAGGGGAAAATGGTGGAACAGCAGCGTACAAAAGGAAAAGGTCTGCTACGCATTAGTTTTGTAATTTTGTCTTTTCTTTTTTCCATTATATGGAAATTATATAAGAAAAATTCACTACATTAGAGAAGCTGCCTTTACCTTGAGAAATAGTTCTTGTTAGTTTGGTCTCTTCATATTCCCTTTTTATATCTGAGATTACAGGGTAAGTAAAAAACCTTTCTCTAATGCTTTGTGGTTACTGTTCTGTCCTCTGTAGCAAGTTTGCGGAAACTTAATGAGCAGCCTGAGTGGTTAAGAGGAGGTACGCTACGGGACTATCAATTGGAGGGTTTAAATTTTCTTGTCAACAGGTGTATTTCTTAGTTCATTTCATAATTGCTGATGGTGCTTTACTTGCCTGTTTGGTTTAAAATTTCGATTCCTTTGATTTTTTCAGCTGGCTTAATGACACTAATGTCATTTTGGCTGACGAAATGGGGCTTGGTAAAACAGTTCAGTCAGTTTCAATGCTTGGATTTTTGCAGGTGAGAATTATTTAGTTTAAAAGGACATCCAGTTTTGCTCATGAATTGAAAGTCTTGTTCTCTTTTTTCTCTTTTTTTTATCTTGCAGAATACTCAACAAATTCCTGGTCCGTTTCTGGTTGTTGTGCCTTTGTCGACATTAGCTAATTGGGCTAAAGAATTCAGAAAGTGGCTTCCTGACATGAATATAATAGTATATGTTGGCACCCGTGCGAGTCGAGAGGTGAGAAACAAACTAACGAGGTCATGTTGTAACTTTTAATAATCGTTAGCGTGTTAATAGTTCCTTTTGTGTCTCTATTGTCTATCTAATTCCTTCATTGGTTGGCTTACTTAAAACTAATCTTATAATCCAAATTGGATAAGTGCTGGGGCTTTAGTTTTCTGTTTTAAGAGATTTATTTTTTGTTTTCCCTTAAATTTCAGTAAAACAGTAAAACTTTGTTAACATTTTTTAACTTATCTCTCGCTCTCTGTTATAGAATTTTGATCTGTGTAAAGTTGTGATGTCAGGTATGTCAACGATACGAATTTTACAATGAAAAGAAAGTCGGTCGGCCCATAAAGTTCAATGCGTTGTTGACTACCTATGAAGTGGTTCTGAAGGATAAAGCTGTTCTCTCCAAGATTAAATGGATTTACCTGATGGTGGATGAAGCACATAGACTAAAAAATAGTGAGGCACAGCTGTACACTGCCCTTTTGGTATGGGACTTATCCAAAAACTTTGATCGATTTTCATTTTTTTTTGGTTTTTTGAACGGCTAGTGGTTCTTATCTGTTTTTCAGGAATTTAGCACAAAGAACAAATTGCTTATTACTGGTACTCCACTACAGAATAGTGTGGAAGAGCTGTGGTATGCTTTCTTCCCTTGTTTACCATTTCTCTAGAGATGGTCTTTCTTTCTTTGTAATATTACTTTGGAATTCATAGTAATCCTGAAACTTGTAAGTTTATGTTATTTGTTTGTTTTTAATCTTTGGCAGTATTGATTTTTATTTTCTACGTAGGTGATCAACTCTCTCTTTTTAGTGCAACCTATGATCTTGTGCTGAGACATTGATTCAATGATATCTCCTTTCCTTGTAGAATATGCTACTTTGTACTCTGTTCTTATGATATACGACTTATTTATGTTGTTTGCAGGGCTCTGCTTCACTTTCTTGATCCGTACAAGTTCAAGAATAAAGATGAGTTTGTGGAAAACTACAAGAACCTTAGCTCATTTAATGAATCGGAGGTAAGTTTTGTCCATTAACTAATTGTATACCTTCTTAATGAAATATAGTTTAATGATTATTCAGTTGTTTACTGGCTTATACTTCTTTGGAATTTAGCTTGCCAATCTCCATCTAGAATTGAGACCCCATATTCTACGACGAGTTATCAAGGATGTTGAGAAGTCTTTGCCTCCAAAAATTGAACGTATTCTAAGAGTTGAGATGTCCCCTCTTCAGAAACAGTAAGCATAGCTTCAGTGATAACTGTTGAGTTAATAGCTGTAAATATCATTAAATATATTCGTTTATCTTTAACTATATTCGTTTGTTCTGCTTTAGGTACTACAAGTGGATACTTGAGCGCAACTTCCATGATTTAAATAAAGGGGTGCGCGGTAATCAGGTGGGAACTTTATGATGCACCCAGGTTCTCATGTTAATGGTTATGAAATAGTTTATCAGTTTTCCTTTCCACTGAATTAGGTGGATCATGTTAATATGAACCCAACATCTTTAGTTTGCAGGTATTATTAATCTGAAGCTAACATGTTCTTAGTTACAATCAACAGGTTTCACTTTTAAACATTGTGGTGGAGTTGAAGAAGTGTTGCAACCATCCTTTCTTATTTGAAAGTGCAGACCATGGATATGGGGGAGACATAAACGATAACACCAAACTGGATAAAATTATTCTAAGCAGTGGAAAGCTAGTTATTCTAGACAAGCTGCTGGTTAGACTGCGTGAGACTAAGCATCGTGTGCTTATCTTTTCACAGGTGCAGTCAATTATTTTTCTTCTTCCTAGTGTAGTTTTTTACTCTTTGATTCATTGAATTGTGATATACCAGTTTTACTACGCTTCTGCTGCTCCTTTGTTAAACTTCAGAGTTCAGGGACATTCTTTCATTAAAATGAGTAGTGTGACATTTGATATTCCATTACTCTCTTGCTATTCCCTTGTGTGATGTGTTTAAGTATAATATGTATGTTATAATGTATATTATATGTCACAAATACTTTTTGATAACTTCTTTCAGTTATTTTTTGTTTCATGTCATATCAAACAGTTCAGAACAGTATATAAGGTTCATCATTTGTATATGATTGTTACTTAGCATTATTTTTGGTTGTGCTGCTTTGTTTACTGTATGAGTCTGAGAGGAAATTCCGGAAAATGAAAATGGGAACATATAAGATTCCTTTGGTTTGACAAAAAAAACAAGATTCCTTTGCTGCTGCTACCTAGAAATTGCTCTCTCTACAACTGTTTTAACGATTATGTTTTGTCTATAGAAAAGCTGCTGGTCCTCTGGATTAGCTGCCCATAAAATGCTTTCATCTTGTTTATAGGCTTCTTACAGTGTTAATTCTTGCAGTATGTTTGAACTTTGTGAATTAATCATTTTGCAGCCTTTGCTTTACAGATGGTGAGAATGTTAGATATCCTGGCTGAATACCTGTCTCTTAGAGGTTTCCAGTTCCAGAGACTGGATGGCAGTACTAAGGCAGAACTGCGTCAGCAGGCAATGGATCATTTTAACGCACCAGCTAGTGACGACTTTTGCTTTCTTCTTTCGACCCGAGCTGGTGGACTGGGTATCAATCTTGCTACTGCTGATACAGTCGTTATATTTGACTCTGACTGGAATCCACAGAATGACTTGCAGGTTTTTCCTCCAACAAAAATTCTCTACCTTTGGATTTAGTTACATTTATCTCTATTTGATGATAATGGAATCCCAATGCTATTATATCAGGCTATGAGTCGAGCTCATCGAATTGGGCAACAAGAGGTCGTTAATATTTATAGATTTGTCACTAGCAAGAGTGTTGAGGAAGAGATCCTGGAGCGTGCTAAAAGAAAAATGGTACACTAGTCTCTGAATTTCTTAGTTCTGCATTCTCACCTTTATGAAATGACTCCAATTCGACACCGTTCAATTCTTTAGTAGGAATAATTGAGCTTTTAAAATTATCTTCAATGCAATTAGAATTATTTTATTTTGGGGTTGTTCTATCATAGTAGTTTCTTTACTTCACTTCTTTTGATTCAAGATTCATTTTGGAAGTCAATACGCATAGTCATTGTTTGGTCCCATATGATGTACATCGCTTTGTCATATCAATTCGTAACTTTTTTGGTTCACTACTCTTTAGGTTCTTGATCATTTGGTTATTCAAAAGCTGAACGCAGAAGGTAGGCTGGAAAAGCGAGAAACTAAAAAGGGAAGTAATTTTGACAAGGTAAGGACATTTTTTAATGTTTTTCGTGGCTGTCTGATTTCCCTTTCAAGGTATAATCTCTGCAAGAATTGACCATTACTTATATTTTAGAACGAGCTTTCCGCAATATTAAGATTTGGAGCGGAAGAACTTTTTAAAGAAAATAAAAATGATGAAGAAAGCAAAAAGCGACTATTGAGTATGGATATTGACGAAATTCTTGAGAGGGCAGAGCAAGTTGAGGAAAAGGATGCTGGTGAAACAGAACACGAACTGTTGGGTGCTTTTAAGGCAAGTTCTGATGCTTTTTTTTTTTCATTTAGCTATTAGGTGAACTTAATAGATACGTCTATTAAGTGCTGCTTAATGTGTATTCATTATGTACTTTCTCTCATTGAAACGGCATCTTGGCATAAATCTCTAACTCTATATTTCATTACATATAATTGTGAAATGCTTTCCTCTGCTAACATTTCTGCATGTTCAGGTTGCAAACTTTTGTAATGCTGAAGATGATGGGTCCTTTTGGAGTCGTTGGATAAAACCTGAATCTGTGGTTCTGGCTGATGTAAAAATTCTAGACTCAATATGGCGTCCTGTGTTATATATATCGTTTTCTCACATAGTCTGTTTAAATTTTTCAGTTTCTCAACTTTTATTACCTTTGTATAGGAAGCTCTTGCACCACGTGCTGCTAGGAGTACGAAGAGTTATGTGGATCCTAGCCAGCCTGATAGGACTAGTAAAAGAAAAAAAAGAGGATCTGAGCCGCTTGAGCGTACAGAGAGAAACCAAAAGCGCAGAAAAACTGAATATTTTGTTCCTTCAACACCAATATTAGAGGGTAGTTCAGCTCAAGTGAGAGGCTGGTCTTATGGAAATCTTCCTAAGAGAGATGCGCAACGTTTTTATCGATCTGTACGTCCAAACTATTCTTATCTAATGTTCATTTCTATGTATTTTCTAGCTATTGGAAACAAGTTTGAGTTTAAGGCTCTCGTGAATTGAGCTCAGGGTTTTCTTGGTTCCATTAATTTCTAAGTTTATGTTTGGGTGTTGCGAAGATTGATCGACTCTTTTCATTAGTTTTACCTGACTTTTTTGAACTACTGCTTTTTACAATTTTCTTTGTATAATTCAGGTTATGAAGTTTGGGAACCATAATCAAATTTCCTGTATTGTGGAAGAGGTGGGTGGTGTTATTGAAGCAGCCCCAGAGGAAGCACAAGTTGAGCTATTCGATGCTTTAATTGATGGTTGCAGTGAGTCAGTTGAAACAGAAAAATTTGAACCAAAGGTAAAACCTGAAATCAAACATCTGAACTGGAGGCTCCTTTTTGGTTTCCTAGTTGTCTTGGGCTAACTTGTTTGCTATTCTCTGTAGGGTCCTGTGTTAGATTTCTTTGGTGTGCCAGTAAAAGCAAATGAACTATTAAAACGTGTGCAAGAACTCCAGCACTTATCAAAGCGTATAAGTCGTTATGATGATCCAGTTTCACAATTTCGGGTGTTATCATACCTTAAACCTTCAAATTGGTCCAAGGGTTGTGGTTGGAATCAGAGTATGTTCAAGTTTATTCAATGATATTATTATATCAGTGTCTTTCTTATTATGTTTTTCATTCTAGTTCCTTTTATTATTTGCTGGTCTCAGTCGATGATGCGAGATTGCTTCTAGGAATAATTTATCATGGTTTTGGGAACTGGGAAAAGATAAGATTAGATGAGAGCCTTGGACTTACAAAGAAAATTGCTCCTGTTGAACTTCAACACCATGAGACGTTTCTACCCCGTGCTCCAAACTTAAAGGAGCGTGCTACTGCACTTTTGGAAATGGTGCATATTACTACTAGCTATGACTTCTTTTGAGACTTTTTCCTTATTTGATTTGACAGTCTGAAAATTACTTTTCACAGGAACTTGCTGCAGCAGGAGGGAAAAACACAAATACCAAAGGATCTCGTAAAAATTCCAAAAAGGTTAAAGATAATCTTATCAATCAATTTAAAGTACCTGCAAGAGACCGAAGAGGGAAATCTGGTCTTGCCAATGTAAGTTTAAAAACAACAAAAGATGGACCTCGGAGAACTCAAAAAACTGAATCACTGGTGAAGGAAGAAGGAGAAATGTCCGATGATGAAGAAGTTTACGAACAGTTCAAAGAGCAGAAATGGATGGAATGGTGTGAAGATGTCTTGGCTGATGAAATAAAAACTCTTGGACGCCTTCAAAAATTGCAAACCACTAGTGGGGATCTGCCTAAGGAGAAGGTTTTATATATTTATTATTTTATGTTTTTATCTCCCATCATTCATAAGTCATATGGGCATGCATGCTGTGTTCTTTACCAGATCTTTTCTTGAAATTCCTTTTGTGTACACAAAATAGGTGCTTTTCAAAATCCGGAGATATTTGCAAATCCTTGGACGAAGAATCGATGAAATTGTCTTTGAGCATGAAGAGGATTTATACAAACAAGATAGTAAGTAATTGCAATCTATGCGCACAGATAGCCATTTTGATACCTATGGTTGTATCATAACTGTAAATCGAAATGCAGGAATGACAATGAGATTGTGGAACTATGTTTCAACTTTCTCAAATTTGTCAGGGGATCGACTCAATCAGATCTACTCCAAATTGAAGCAAGAGAAAGAGGAAGAGGAAGGGACTGGACCATCCCACCTCAATGGCTCATCAGCTGGGTTTGGTGGTAGGAATTTTCAGAGGCAACAAAGACACAAAACAGCAGGGAATTCCAAAGGATCGCAGGAAGTTCACAAGGGCATTGACACAGCAAAATTCGAAGCGTGGAAACGGAGAAGAAGAACAGAAAACGATGTTCATTCTGAGCGGCCTCCATTAACAAACTCTAACTCATTTGGAATACTTGGCCCTGGACCATCCGATAGAAGCCAACGATCACGACAAACCGGTTTTCCCCTGAGATAAGTTTTACTCTGTTCTGGTACCATGCAAAACATGGTGGTTGAACTCTGGTTTGATCATGAATTCAGAAGTGCAACAAAAGATAGATACACCGGAAGATTCAGTTCTTTTTTTATCAAAGTCAGAAACACAGCAGCATTTTTGAGTTCTTGGTTGGTCAAATTGGAGATTGGCATATCCGACCAGCTAATATGCTGACACTGACGGAATGATATATATAACGGAGGAAGTTCATAAATTTGTTATGGAGCTAAGGGATATCACTTGACCAGATGGTTTACTTAGGTAAAATAGCTGTGGTTTTAGTTGAACGGCTGAACTCCATTTCCTTTTCTATAAATATTTTTATATGTTTACCCATTTGTAATAGAGCTAAACCAAATTGTACATTACCAGTTTTGTTAATTCGGAAAATTATGGAAAAAGTACAAAAAAAATTAAAGTATAACAATAGGGTAAATTTTGGAACAAAAAATGTAGAGTTTCAAAGACAAAATTACCCATATTAATTCAAATACACCAGTATACCTGAATATTTTGGTATACATGGAAGGTTAGGATTGAAAAGATGTTTAATAATTCACCATATGATCTCAGGAAAATTGTAAAACTAGCAGAATAGGAAGAATGACTTGGAATAATGCAAAGAATGAGCAATATGTAGAAGCCAAATCACTGGATATACATAATAATGTTAGCTACTTAATTTTAGATGTTGATTTTTGTCGTACATATCTCTCATTGCATCTATGTATTCTGTAGAAGAATCTCAAAATGGTATAGAACTTCACGTACATTTTACCCCAAACAAATCTAAAATATTATTTTTTTCCTTTTTGTTTATTTTGGAGATCAAATTCTTTACAGTTTTTGTTGTATTGTTTTTTTTTTACTCATAAAAAACTGAAGATGAAAATTAAGTGATCTTTCATGAACATGAATTATGATATAACTGGTGCGTGAAATTACGGAGACTAGAAAGCAAATAATAAAATACTTATTTTATTAAGGAATCTAGAAATCTCTTAAACACTATTACAGATGTTTAATCCGATCTTACACAAGTAGTATTACTTGTCACGGACCAATTCCTAACTACCCAAACTCTCAGCAGCAACAACTGCTTATTCTCGTTTATTCACTCACCAAAACCTTTGGGAAGAAAAGCCAGATAAGACTAATTATCAAAACGCTCAAAGTGCAACATTCTTGTGTGCGAATATTTATATGGTTCACTACTTGACCTAGACAATATTCGCCAATTGTCTAATAAAGAAATCTTCCTTTTTACTGAAGAAGCATATTTCCAAATCTTCCTTTATTCTTGTGAAGTCGTCTAAATGGAAATCTTCCTTCTGTGATGATATTTCCATTCTTGTTATCAACGCGGCCTTTTTACGGATCTTTCCTTTTACGTTGTTTACAAGTCATCGTTGCACAACAATACTCCTTGTTGTATCACAATGTGTATCGTCATTGTTGTGTCACCGTGCCATGAGCTTGTAACTTCAATCTCCCCTTTTTTATCTGAGTGTGTCACTCCAAGCTTCTGATATGTCCTGTTCATGTTAGTCTTTGACAATAACTTGTGAATGGTTAGAGTGTTAGTAGCACAGCGGAAAGTTAGACATGATGCAAAGCTAACCATAAAAACTAAACAAGGATAGACATGAATGCATAATGTTTAACACACATCATCAGAGCATGGGTTTCAACAAAAAGAAAACATAGTTCAATTGAAATGAATCAAATGGCACATGAGCCAAAAACACACGGAGCAAACAGTGCTCCCCCTCACATACTACTCTATGTCATCACCACCTTGAGCTTCATCACCTTCCTTCGTTTTGCCTTTGTCAAGTGAAGTAGAGGTTACTCCCCCTGCTTGGGTGCACACTCATATAAAACAACACAGTATAGGGAATATAAAAAAAAAAAAAATTTAAGTGGACATACTTGTTATGCTGAGCTTGATGGTTTCCAATGTTGAGATCACCTCATCCAAGGTAGCTGCGACATCTGATGGTGCTGAGATCTGGACTGTAGGCAGTGGTGGAATACCTGCCATTTTGCAGCTTTTGGTATCGAGCTCAATTGATGGTGGTGGTCCTGATAGAGCCTCCTTGTCCCCTGGTTTGATATCCCTTTGAAAACGGAGAACCTTGTAGATTAGACTGGGAAAGATGGGCAGTCTAGAAGGATTCCGCGTGAGCTCTGTGATACTATCAAAAGCCAAATTGCCAAAATGAAAAGGCTCATTTTGGAGAATCATGTATACCAGCTTAGCACGATCTGACCGCAGATGAATCAAGTTGGCAGTGGGAAACCAATTTGAGCAGCTGAGCTTGTACAGAAGCATCATACTGGGACCAATGTATGGCGTGGACAAGTTCTTCCATTTGGCGAGTTTGTTGTTGGTAAATGTCATGGCCAGTTCATCATCAATGACATTTGTGTCCACAACTGGCTTGCTCAAATCAGTGATAGGACATTGAAGCTGCATCACCTCCTGTATGATCTCGGGAGAGAATTCATACATTTTTCCTCGCACATAAACAATGGACCTCCCATCAGAGCGAACTTCCATATTCACCAAGTTAGCATAGAACTATTGTACAACTTCAGGTACAAAGGGCTCTATATCTGTGACTGTAGACAGCAATCCAGCACAAGCGATAACATTTTCAGCTGTAGAGTAGGAAGGATTACCTAGCTCAAGAAGACCCTCAACATTGAACCTCTTGGTAGCAACTGTTTTGAATCGTTCAGCTGCTTTAGCAAAGATGAACTTGTGATTGTGTGGCCGACGACTTGATCGAAACAGCTCAGGGTGTTCTGTTTCAAGACTACTCACTCGCTGCCAATTCTCCATAAAGCGATGTAGAAATGCTTCTGCTGATGATGCAGCTGCAGATCTAGTTGTTGTCCTTCTTAGAAGGTTCGCATGTCACATAGACTTGTTTGGCTGCATCCTTGGTTTTGCTCTTTGGGAGACGTTGAGGTAATGGTCTTTTAAGGGTTCCTTCAACAGTGCGTTTAGCTTGCTTGAGTGGAGACCTTGCTTGAGCTGTAGTGACTAGAGCTGTTGGAGAGTTCACCATAGATGTGTCCTAAGGTACAGGACTGCTAGTCGGTGGTGGTGGTACTGATTCAGATGGTTCTTCGGCGGCTGGTAGTGATGGAGTGTTGGAGATCGAGCATCGGGGGAGGTTTCTCGAATAGCCACAGTAAGCGAGTCCTGGGCGTTTCGATTGCTTGTTCTCCGACGGAGATGTGTACAATCGTCAGAATCTTCATCGTTTGACACTATTACACCAAGACTGGTGTCTGGTGTAGTGAACTGAGGTGGTTCTTCGATTTCCTCATCCTGAAGCGTTGGAATACTGATACGGGGGTTGGTTGAGCGGCGTTCTAGGTTCGACTTCGGAGACCCTTGNATCGAGCATCGGGGGAGGTTTCTCGAATAGCCACAGTAAGCGAGTCCTGGGCGTTTCGATTGCTTGTTCTCCGACGGAGATGTGTACAATCGTCAGAATCTTCATCGTTTGACACTATTACACCAAGACTGGTGTCTGGTGTAGTGAACTGAGGTGGTTCTTCGATTTCCTCATCCTGAAGCGTTGGAATACTGATACGGGGGTTGGTTGAGCGGCGTTCTAGGTTCGACTTCGGAGACCCTTGCGAGATTGTTGAAGTCTCAACTTGCCAGCAAACCCTGGTTTCTTGGCTTGTTTCACCGGTTCATTAACAGTAACCTCCGGATCTGTGGTTTCCGGAATGGGTGAGTGCGAAGATGGAGGTTGCTCAGTTGGAGATACACCAGTCGTCGGAGATTTCGAAGGTTGCTCAGAAGGAGCAGCCATTGTGAGATGTGCTGCTACTGGTGGTGGAGGTAGAGTCGGTGTCAGTTCGGTTTCAGGGGGTTGTCCTGGTCCCATTCCAACTGCTGCAAGAGCCTTGATAACCTCCGCGGTGATTCTATTGATGAAATCTTGGTTGAGATTAGCCATTTCGAGGAATCTGATTCGCGATTTGAGAGTAAGCGATATTAGGGTTTCGAGTTTGTGAGTGTAGAGTTTGCGAAGCGAGTAAACTCGTTGAAGCGAATGACTTTATTCCCCAATTTTCATTGCGTGGACACGTGTCGCAAAGTGTCTGTTCGTATTCCCAACTCATCCTCTTGTACTATAACCTCTGCATCACTGTGTAGTGTTCAACAGATTTGATAGACCTGCACTTTTATTCATTGTGACACACTTATGCTATCAACATAATACACGTTTTTGTGGATCACACTTATTCCTTAACATCCACATCCACCAGAGCTTGGTATCAAGTAAGAGATTAGTGTACACGGTTTCAAGGTTCAAACATAGAAACATTCCATGGTGGTGAAAATATACCTGATAAATGTGTGTTTCCATACCACTATGTCATCGTGGGTCTAAATGTCCAGTGTTGTACAATGTCACAACATATAAGTTTGAAATCAACCTACCAGCCCAGAGAGGTAGATGTTTTTCAGTTTATAGTAGCTTTCACACTTTCTGCTTTTCCAAGGCTAGTCTACACATTCACGTACTTTATCACAGTGCTATGTCCCATGCCTTAGTAATGTGGGGAGAAGATCTTGAAAACGCCCCTATACGATGCTAGGTGATTGGAGAACATGCAAACCATTGGTTTGTATTGGTTCATGGATCATCCAGATTACTCCCCCTTATTAGGTGAGAGGAGATCTTGAAAACGTCCCAATACTTAGCATCGTAGTTGGAGAACATTCAGACTTATATAGTCTGTACTGGTTCATAGATCATCCAGATTACTCCCCCTTTCTCCAACTCCCTTTTTTTTTTTTTTAAATAA